>DWTW01000010.1:0-29213 GCA_018246275.1 Papilio slateri
ATATCTATCTGCGATATGACCGATATCTAAGTAGACATGCAATACGGCCATCGAAAATTTAGAAAGGTTTATTTGTAGAAATAACGCAAGCCTGCCATATATATGAAATCTCTACTGATTAGTTAGTCTGTCGCCGTGACTAATACTACAGGTTCGAAAACGAAACGGTACGTATACTGTAAAGTAATCAAACCTTTAGGCATTCATAACAATAGAGACCTTATTGCACGTTGTGAAAGATCCTTTTACAGTGGCAGAAAATTAGTTATTATAAATTTTAGGACATGCCGTTTCGCGGTAGCATGCGTTCGACGAGTCGTACGTTCGATTCCGTATGAGAACACGCGACCGGCCGACGTAATAAAACGTTTACAATCATCCGTCAAATCCATAAATAGAGAACACCACATTACTTAGTCTTTTAATAGTTGTATCTACTAACTGAAATAAAGTTCTGGGTTTCTTACTGATAGTCAGTTATTTGCTCGGTTTATTTCAGTCTCAACAGGTTCCTGGCATATGTCCTACGTACCAACTTGGCGATCAGTTTTATTCAGTTCAGGATCATAATTTAACTGTATCAAGATTGTAGAATCAGTGTACACAGAACCAAAAGTGCAGGAACGAAAGTCTCACATGTCTTGTAAACATGGGGCACTGAAGATCGACTACGAGGCGCAAATCAGTACTAAAGATGACCATCGTAAGTTTATAGTTGGTTATTTTCAAGGACATGTTGGTCTAACATAAAATAAGTTGTTGACTATAAAATGGTCGATGCCGACTAGGTGGTCATGACCATGTCATGTCTTATGACAGAGTATTCAGCATAGGACTGGGCAAACTCTAATATTAAAAATTAAAATACAAGTATTAAAAAATTAGAGACTAGTTGCATGCATTACTCAATGTAGCTATTAATTACTTGCGTCAACATTCCGAATCATGCGCATCCTTCAACAAACACAAAGCAGAACTAATCAACTGAGTTCTTTACACTAACTACTGGCGTCATACATACTGCTGCGTACACTCTAGTCTTTTAATCGTAGCTCCAAATCTATCTTCTATATTCGATCTTTAAATTTGTCCCACTGATAACGTGGAAGAAAAACAGCACAGACTCATAGGAATAAATCCGTAGTCTATCCGTGAGTTTACACTGTCGAAAACATTCACTTAAAACATGTTGTCATCGCAACATGTTTTATGTGATTTTTTTAGCAGTGTAAACTCACGGCATGGGATACACCTGTGTTCACCATTTAAGAACTTAAAGTCGGATAGAAGAGAGAAAAAACGAATAAGACCTAGTGAATACGCAGCTTAATACTATTTGTTAAAATACTAAAAGTAAAACTGATGTTAATATCGCAAAATACAATTAAAAACAATAACATAATAAAAAAAATAACAAAACAAAAAAAACTTTAAAAATTTGCTTACAGCGACTCAAAAAAGCTCATCTGATCGAGTGGGTTGGTACTGGTGGTTGGGGAAATAAAAAAAAACATAAAATTAGTGCGCAGTAAAAATGTGCCGGAGTATACGGGGTCGATGTTATTCACTGCGGTCGAATGGGTCGAAGAATGAACCCGCAGCCCTTATATGAGCATACTGTGTATCTAGACACTCATGAAGAAAGGGTTCCCATAAGTCATGTAAACGTAAATTTAGTCATCATTTTCATACACTTAATTTTTAAAACAATATTAAAGTACATTACTCTTATATATTATTAAATTGATATTTCAAGAAAGAAAAAAAAAACAATTTTCAAATACAATCGCAATAATAAATTTATGTGGCTTATGAAAATCTTTCGGGCACACTTTATAAAATACCGACACCTGTAATATATTTAATTTTTTTTTAAAGCGAAGCGAATTGAACAGAAAAACATATAATACAAAACTGTATTGTTCATCATCATTCATTCACCGCGTGTGTTGTGCACCTTCGGATTGTAAACAAAATTAAATAATAATAGCAAAAGAAACTTAAACTCATGTAGTGGGTTTGTGAAATGGCCCTATTTCCATACAATAGATGAAATATACAAAAGATTGCTGATTAAATAAAAATTACGCTAGAGGTTTAAACACTTAAAAAGCAGCAACTATTGATTAAAAAAAATGGATAAAATTTAGGTCTTCCCAATAAACCACAAAAAAATGTCATAATTTATAGAAAATACTTTGCAAAACCAAAACAACTGAGCTCCAAATAATAACACGATTCTATGTGAAAAAACTTCGTAGCATTCGATTCTTTACTTGAATCATTAACACGCTTTAGAGTTCTAGCGTAAATCGCTCTAAATCTTCAAGATAAAATACTAAGTCAATATCCAGAACATAGTAGAATCTCACCTGCGCGCGGCCCAGAAGAATCCTGCGGAATCCACTGGCTCCAGCAGCCGTGGCGTCGAGGACCCGAAGGCGAAGGCAGGTCGGGGAGTGGAACGTGCAGCTCGTGCACGTTCCAGGCGCTCCGTGCGCTCCTTCTCCCTCTGGAGGAGTGCCTCTCGTCTGGAGACTGACGCCTCCCATATCGCACGCTTGCGCTCTTCGACCTGCATACAAGGTTACAGTGTTACAGACAGACAGCTGTGTTTCGGATATACCTGGACGACCATACCCTAGCGCCATCTTTCTTGGTCGTAGTCATATTACTAATAGTTCACATTTTTATAACTTTTTCCGCTATTAGGCGAAAGTGCATCGGAATGAGGCCGGTCCTAAAGGAAGGGCTATATTCGTCCCAGCTCCTTGCTGCCGCTTTTAAAAATATTCCCGAAGCACCGCCATGGCTGAGGTATTTCCGTACGCCGTATTGTCGACTTGTTTCCGCGTGCGCAGAAGAGACTAATATGTTTGGGCAACGACCGTTAAGAGATTGGATATAATTTAACTATTTTAAGAAATAAAATAGTGTAATAATCGCTTATTAAACTTTAATAATATGATATTTTTGCAAGGGGATCGAGATGTGTGAAAACAACATAGCTTTGCTTATTGCTGTGGTCAGGTACTTGATGAAGCGTCAGTAAAAAGGTGTCAATAAATCAAAATAATTCGTTATTGAATGTTACATTGGATGACTGTGTGATTGACTGGTGTAATGTTAACGCCTTTTAACTAAAATAAAACTTAATTTATTGCAACTTACTGAATACTTTATAACTATTTTTGAGTCCAACGTTACGTCTTTCACATCTTTACAGTGTGGCCTATCACACTGTGAGGACTATAGTGCACAATAAACAAGATAGTCCCTTACGTCGCGCACAGCCATGTTCATTCACAATTGGCGTGCTCTGCAGATAATCGGGTCAGAATCGTCCGAGACGTGAGGCGGAGTGACCCGGCTTACGTAACCTATGCCAGCTTCAATTATGATCTAATACGCGACTAGTACTCAATGGGACGAGTTGTGAAGGTTTGGATGTATCTTTATTTAATTACCCGACTGACACGAGGATAGAAGGAAGGTAATTAAACAGCGCTTATGCTTGTACGTCCGTTTTATTGTGAATTGACCTACTGCAGCCTAAACGGCATGACCGATTTTGAAGAGTGAGGTCTAATTTGATTCTTGTCCTTCCCCGTAGTGACATAGCTAATATGACGTCAGTCATAATCATAGTCAGTAGGGATTTGACGTTTTAAAATCTATTATTAAGTTTTATTATCACTTGTTGACAAAATACATACTCAAAACTAAGACATCGGTGTAATGTAAAAGATAAATAAAATAGAAATAAGCAACGGTAAGTGCATGTTACGGTTATAGTTTTAAGAAAGAGGTAAACGAGTAAGCGGTTCACGTCATGTTAAGTGACCAATTCCAGCCATAGACCAAATAGATGAGTTGCAGATGATTTATTAGATTTTTTGTTGGACACAGGGGGTGGATAAAAAACGAGAACAGTTAATTTAAGAAACCGACAGACTGTATGATTATCATCATTCATCACATCATTTTACCTATTCCTGTAGTCTAGTTTAGCTAGTCCGGGGACGAATAGGAATCAAACTAAAAACCTTACTGTTGAAAATCTGTCAAGCCGTCAAGGTAACAGGAAGTCACAATGCATTGGACATAGATACGCGCGTAAAACATTACCTATCTTCTGGGTCAGTTAGGTAACAGAAGGATGGGAATGGTAAGGGTATTGGGTCTCCAGCACACTCATCAGAGGAAACGCAAAACAATAAAATACATCTTCACGCCAATCTTGTGTGAAGTTGTTACTTCCCCGCTCGAGGCGGTGCATTGTTACACTTGGTTATGGTCGCTGCAGAGCTTCATCACTGTTAAATGCTTGCTTCTTTTTCTTTCATATTAAAACATTTAGTATGTCTCATCATTTACTGGCATTCCGATTTTAAGCTATGTAATAGACAGCGCGGTATCTACTTTATCGCAGTCGCAATTCAGCATAAGTAATGTGCACAAGAAGTGATATTACGTCAGTATTTTTATCGGCCTTGTAAAAGGAATCTTAAATATTCACTCAATTTTGTACAATAAATTTAAGGTGTGTTTTCAGTGATACGGAGAATGCAAAACGTTTGAAAATGCCTGTTACGTCACCCACGTTCAAGCTGAAACAGAGCCAATCGATTTGTTTTCATCATAAGGAAAAAGAAATAGTAAGCATTTAAGCAGGTGACCTGGAGGGGTGCACAGGTCTTGATATATTTATCTCGCCTACATGCTTGAAGGTTACGTGTATTCTTAGGGCCTTTGCACACGACGTCTTTTGTGCGTGCTGATGACACGTTGTGACCTTTGCTGTTATCCGAGGATTACAGCAAAGGTCACAACCCTTTCTCCGCTGCCTCGACTGTTTAAAGCGCGTTTCATTTGCGTTGGTATCGATATAAACGCATGTATATCTGCGAATTCACGTTAATAACGTGCAGAGGACGTGCTCATAAAAAAAACCATCGTGTAATGTCCCTTAATATCAATATAAATATAATAAAGACGTGCTCATTATTTGCGGAGCGTATTGGCAGCCAGCCAGCCGGCTACAGTCATGAAGCCGACTTTTGCTAAAAACTAGAGTTAGACTTTTAGGTCACTCTATATATCTAGTGGTATCGATGCTTGTGCAGAAACCTAAAATTGTTGATTTTATACAACGTACTGCTCTCAAAAGCAACTGAAGTTTTTCATGTTAATTATGAACAATTGATATATACTTAAGTCTTGACAATTCAACAAAATAAAAAAGAAAAGAGCAAAAAACAAAGAAAAGACAAAAAGATTTTTCGATCGTTTTTTGCTCGATTTCGCTTTGGCATAATTTCGGCCCATATTTCGGAAACGAAACGTCTCATAGTCATGACAAATTTATTATATCTTACCCAAGTCACTAGCACACACCTTCAATGATTTAGTTTGGGTAATCCAGATTTCGTAAGACTTAGCATAAAACTTTTACATACATATTTCAGGATTGTTATTATTTCCATAAACTTAGCCATCGTTCCCGGTCGTAGCGCCACAAAGCGGGAGCATGCCTCACAACCCACCGCATTGCGTCACTCGCCGTGTACAAGGGAATGTAATATTGATACGTTTAATATGTTACATAGAAGGTAAAACATTCTATTAGATAAAATTATACGTGATGATACTATAAACGATATGTGAGAAAGATGTCAATTTATAACACTGTTGTAATAAAAATAAATATTCGTTTTTGTCTACGTCTCGGATAGACAACAAACATTATCTGGCATCATAAATTCGTCAGATTCAATTGAACCTAAAGTTCAGGGTTGGATGGACGGACTTACGTTGAAGCAAATAAAAAGAAATAGTAGAAGTAATTATCAAGATTGATGAAACTTAAACATATAGTATAGTGTTAAAACTTTACGTTTAAATGGGGAAGGAGAATCGTACTCTCATTTAGTAATAAGACGTGAGGTGGCTGACGGTAGTGAGCGGTGTACAAGTACAATGCGGTACGGTGGTGGAATTCTCGGCATTATAATGCAAATGTGTCTGACGGGTGACGAGAGCGGAGTGTCAACAGTGACATCAGCGCGCAAGGATGCGCGTTGCGTAACAGCGCGTGCGCAGGCAAACGGCGCCGAGTTACACTAGCTAGCTTAATTCGCATCATACTGGTTGACAGTTCATGCGGAGAGTTCCAAACTACATATAAATTGAGCATTTTAATAGTTCTCACTTTACCGGAAGATACCGACAATAATTTCTCTTTTTGATTACTACAAATGGCATATAGATAAGTGTTTTTTTTTTATTTTGTATCCTGCATTAAGTAATTGTGCAAATACGATTGTATAATCAAAGACCTGGATCTATGTAGTTAGCGCAAACGGACGAGAAAATCTGCTAATTGCACGACACAAGGATCTAATTGGCAACGCAGGCAGGTCGCTGTCAATATCTTATCTAATACAGGAAAAAATACCTAGATGTTGAAAGAAGGCAAAGTCACAAGTGAAGTGAACTTTTGTCAAGTGATCACACATACCCACAGTATAAAATACTCACTACAATACCACAATGCTACTTGGAATGGTAATTCTAACGTCAGCGCCACAAGAGTAATGGAGTTATGTTCTCCAGTCGTACAGTTGACATAGACCATACCATAGACTTCAACGTTTACTCTAATCTTATTGTATATGGTTACTACATATTATATATTGCTATTGCTATTGCTTGAATTGTGTTAGCTAATATTGTTCAGTACCAACTAAACTGCTTACGGGGGAGACGCGCGGGGGTCATTTTCAGCCGTCGCTTACCGTGCGCAACAATAACTCTGTTATTGTTTCATTTAATTTTTGTAACCTTTTAAAGGAATACAGTCGTTATCAAATACAACTTCTTTCATCCCATCAAAAATACAGTCCACTGATAAACGAATATTGTACAAGTGTCTCATTAAATAAGCCTTCGTTTATTATGAGCATATGATCGTTAATTTCGTAATAACTGTGGTTGGGAGTTAGACCGGGGCCTTGTCAAGTGCGTACGGACCTACCTACTTCTCTATGTACCCGTAACCGACAAGAGTGTATGATGTCTTACTACCCCTCTAGGTTACGAGCGTGAGTGTCGTCTGGTAAATGTTATCTTATAGATTGAACCATTCTAATAGGTACGCGCGAGGCGTCTCGGCGTCATCTCGACGGAACTTTCACCTCGCCACCACACCGCAACGGACAGAGCAAACGACAGTGAAATTTTGAAAAAGCGCCTCTTTCAATTACCTAGCATTAGGCTGTCCACGTTTCTCTATACACCTATAATTTATTATAGGAGGCTGGTTTATAGAGAGACGCGTACGATCCTTGCATCTTAATGCAAGATGAAATGATCCTATAATGTCTAGTATAGTTATATTAAACACTTCCTTTCACAACTGTTTTACCTCACCAGCATTGACATAGCATTCGTTTTATATTGGCGAGGAATTATTCATTAGATACGCACAAAACCTGGTGTAATTAATTCGAATAACTACCGATGCCAGGTGTCACCCATTGCAAGGATAGCTCTACCATAAAGACGATGCCCACAATCATGCAGTGTGCAAATATTGATTAAGGTTCCGATTTGACTAAAATTACTGGACTAGCGAGTGAAACCACTGCACTAATGAGCGGTACTACTGGTGTGACAAGTGAAACTATTAGAGTAACAAGTGACATTTCTACAATAATGACTAAAATTACTACAATAACAAGTAAAATTACTGGATTGGATATTATCCTGAAATTACGAGCCCAAGCAGAACACTACAAACGGGTTAATAATTCTTTTTAGTGATAAAAAAATATTTATCATGGCTGGAAAGAAATTCAGGTATACGCATCAGTAAACGCAATAGTCCTGTAGTTACTTTTCCTGTCTTAACAGTGGAGACGGGAGTAAGTGGGATATGATATATGGTATACGTCGCTGCGGTTAATTGGCTTACTTCGCAAGATAACCGCAGATAAAAACGTCTATCAGACGATATATTAGAAGAATCAGATCTAGGGTATATGTAGAAAATTTTAAATAGTCGTTTCAAAAACTTCTTTAAAGTAAAGAAGTGCTATTATCGCATTATCTGAAAGTCAATGTATCCCAGTATAGTTACGCGGTGAAAGAATCGTAACTAATTAACCGTAAATAACACATGTACGGTGCATAGTAATATAGTATTTTATATCTCGAGTTGGACCGGTCAATACATTAATAGGCATCGTCGTTTCAGTCCATATTCGTCCACTGCTGAAGGTAGGCCTCCCCACTGATCGCCACAAACATCGATTCCCAAGCGCTCCCTTGCCCTGGTCGCTACCGTAGTCAGGAACGGCGGGGCCGCCGGGTACTGGGCCTCAGTTTTGTTGACGATCGCTGTATATCACCGTACTGTGCCCCCTCTGGTGGTTCTGGACGTCGTTTAACGACGAGTACCCGGGGTCGATTAATAGACAAACATATACCTAAAGTAGCATAACCATTTATTATCGCAATCGTGAAATATGTGCCATACGAATAGTGGGGAGATAGAATTATCTTAACTTGACAATGACATTGAAACAGTAACTTATCTCTTCAATGTATTTAAAGTATATATCACAAAACAAAGCACCATAGATATTAAAAAAAAAACAATCAAAATATTAGTTAATGAAATTAACAAAATTTTCATTCTATTCAATAACTGACTCTCATAGTCTTTGAAAATCTAATAGAAAAAACTGACTGATATAACAAGGCACAGCCCAAAGTACTGGTCGTAGAGACTTTAAATTTTGCACAGAGATTTCTGTCATTACTTAGGCGAAAAAGGATTTTTATAAATATATCCCCTAAAGGTCTAAAGTAGAGGATGAAAGTCTGTATAAAGACCTAACCTAACCTAACCCGTGCGAAGCCGGGGCGGGTCACTAGTCATGTATATTATAGTACTAGTCAAAATCATGCGTACAGTACCAAATCGAAGTATTCATATTATATTTATTTAATAATACAAAAAGGTCGGCTTGGTGATATAATTATTTTAGTTCATGCTATTAGACACGGCTATCGTCCAGAAAGCGTAAACAATTATAGACCAACGGCAATTTATTGCAACGTGCAGTTTGGGCGCGGCAGGAATTCAAAAGCAAGGTCTGTGACTGTTGCGGATCTTTCTATTAACATAGCACAGAAATATTTCAATTATAATATACTTTGCTGCTCGACTGGCAGTGGGAGGGTACTGGTGCCCCTGCTGAGTGTTCATAGTGCCAAGGTGTCTCACTACGGTTGGGGTATTAACCCACGAAGATAGTTGCCAAAAAGTGTAAGTTAACAGGCTCAAAATACAAATAGCATACTCTCTATATGGTCTCGTAAAGTTGATTTAATGACGTTTTGCATATGACATGCAATAATATACGGATAATGACAAATGTAATGTCGCTGATTTTTATTTATGATGCCATCTTTAGCACACGCGCCACTTCTAGCTCAAACTAAAACAAACTTTCACTCACCAACAAAGAAGTGACTAATTGGTAGAACTGCTGTTCCTTCGAAAGCTATGGGACGCGTCTTTAGGGAATAGTTCAAACGTACCGACACGTGTCAACTATTGTTTCAGTTAGAGTCCTGTTCCTGTTTGTAGTAGGGATGGTGGGGGCTGAGGGGGTACGCACCTGGAGCCTCCTGTCGTTGTCCCTCGCTCGCTGCTCGGCCTGTCGGAGCAAAGTCATACTTAAGAGTCATCAGCCTCGCAACATGGGACATCCTGTATAAGCTTCTTGCAGGCGACAGAATTTTTTTTAATTCTTCCGATTTAAAATGTACGAAGGGCAAAAAATTCCGGTACGCAATTTCAGAATATTTTTTTTCTTATTTTGGCACACACTGACACTAAATTTTTAGGAGTTATCCGTTAAATATCATGTTCGAGACAAGGGCTCTATTAGTGCCTTAAAAACTTATACCATCAATTGTATTTCTCAAATCTGCCTTACCTAAACAACGTTAAGACACATCTGCTGTTGTCTTTTGACTTAGGCAGAACTCGGGCCTCTTCCAAATTCAGGGCTGCGACGGTGGCAGCCTTTACTGGCGACTTGTCCCACGTGAGTGAATAACTCCACAGTCTAATAAAACAGCAATGGTGTACTTACAATATCGCGAAACCACCTCTCTCACCACCATGCCGTCTTAACATTGAATATCGTACACTATTGACGACAGACAGACAGACGACAGACCATATTGCAGATGTCTGTGCCTTCAGTAAATGTCTGCTGTGCGTGTGGAGTGCATCCTGACCTGGACTCTCCGGTCGTCGTCGCGGGCGCGCTGCTCTGCCTGCCGGCGGCGGCGCTCCTCGTCGCGGCGCTCGCGCTGCGCCTGCGCGGCCGCCGCGTGTGCGCGCAGCTCGTCCAGCCGCTTGCGCTGCTCCGCCTCCCGACGCTCGCGGGCTAGTCTCGACCGGTCCAGAGCCTCTGACGACACTGCCACAAGATGTTACATGTTACAATTAAGAAAGAGATGTGGCCATAGGTTGGTAGGGGTTGCTCAATTATAGAAGTTCTATAGAATAAAAACGCAACGCAAACGCTTAAGTAAGACACCCCACACATTGAAGTTACGGGTTACGGCTCTAATTCATTATTCCAATTAATCCATTCTGTCCTTTTCTTACATCCTCATTACATTTCCTTCACAATGGCAAGTAAGAAACCTGAACCTATTCTAGTTAATGCAAATATTAACACTGGTCACCTAAGCAGTTTGTCACCTCTTGCTTGTTTGCCTCCCATAATATAACAGTTGGACTAAATACTTCAGTTTATATATTATTCATTTATTCAACTTGACAATAGCTAAGCCACACTTGATTTTTATGGTATACCCAACAAAGAAATGGAATGGTACTTGTAATGGTGATTCGTCCTGAGTCGATTCAGGGTTTAAAGATTTTTAGGCAAATATTCCAACTACACTATACAACTACACTACACTATCGTAAAAAATAAAAATGAAAAAATAAAAATAAATACTATCGAAGTAATTAACCTTTAACGTCGACTAAAATGTATGACACAGCATATACATTGTATATATAGACTTGTTTGTCATCACACTCCGTGGTGTATCATCTCCACGATTCATTGTATGGTATCATTGGAGCAGTGTCGACAATTTTAGCGTCGCAATGAATCTAGATCACATTGTCTAACGAAACATCATTTTAATAAGACTAAAACGGGCCGCAAACGCGACAGACAAGTCAACATTGTCACATCGTAAGTACTCGTTAAAGCAAATCATTTGGAAGCACGCCAATTGAAAGTTCTACTGGTTCTTTGTCTCAGATGTTCCTTTTATATAAAAAGATCTACCATATCTTTAGCCTAACGGTCTATAGAAAGAAGTCTATCCGTCTCCCCTTCTCGATCCCTACACACGTAGCAACTGAATTTTGAAACTATTCGAAAAACAAAGTAATCGAGATGCGAAACCCCGTTTGTCGAATTTTATTACTGGCTTCCATGCCATCATCTAATCCGAACTATATTCACACAAAATTCAATGAATGTTTACTAAGTTTTTTTATTCACTCTGCCCTTTTCCTACTTATGTGGGGTCGACACACTACGACTGTAGTCCATACTGTAAATACATGATTAAAAAAAATATATTAAGTAGATTAACTTAATTAATGACAGGACAGACATTATTAGGAGTGTTCATTATTGATGAGCTTGTAGACGTTTGAATGTGTAAGAAATAAGATGTACCTGGTAACATACAAAATAAAAAAAATCCATACTTCAACCTCATCAGATTTATTTAAAATAATGATTTGAATTTGGAAGTCAGCCGTCATAGTTCATGTAATTTTCTAAACTAATATTATAAAGAGGAAAGATTTGATTGTTTGTTTGCATTGAATAGGCTCTGAAACTACTTCTAGTATTCCTCCCATAGATCAAGCCACAGCTTCAGTTTATTCAGAACTGATTTTTAACATAGTATAAAAGACAGATGTCTGTCAATCTCGCAACATCTGTTGTCCGTACCAAAAGTATAACGTTAGGCGCGCTGTTGTCACGGTGCACCCAGCTTACATTATCAATTTAGTTATACATTAGCTCTAAATATATGACTCTAAAAGTAGTATATATATATGAGAGAGACCTATATTTAACTTAATATGAATTCATTTTTTATATAATAATAGCGGCGCTAAGTTCATCAGGGATAATGTAGGATTCTAAAGGTTAAAGAATTTTCAAATCGGTCCAGTAGTTTCAGAGCCTATTCATTTAAAAAAAAACAATCAAATCTTTCCTCTTTATAATATTAGTTTAGATTTATAACATAAGTGGAATTAAAAAGAAATATGGAAATTTACTCTTGCTCGCATCGTCGATATAATAATCACTTCACATTGATTATTCAATAAACTCCCATACATGGTTGTGCGAAAATTTTAGCGAATTATAACATTTGTAATTTTAAAATTCTAATCTAAAACATACCAAAACTGACCAACTAGTGATATTTGGAATAATCATGTTATCTGTCTGAGCAGAAAGCACGCTCGTTTGATTTTTAGAAAAGATCGTTTGTTTCTTCCCAATTAATTTAAGAACTAATTAATTGATTTCAAAAACTCTATCAGCAATAGAAAGCTCTTCATCGGCGAGTAACGTATGACTTTTTATTTGTCTATTTATCTATGTACTTGAACGAAGCCGGGGCGGGTAGCTAGTACGATTTAAGCTACATAATAATGTCGCCTACAGTCACGCTGTAGACATGGACAATCGTCTCGGTCGATCGAGGAAATCGATTTTAAGAGACGTAGTGCGCAGCGCACGGTGTCCGTTAGTATTCGCCGTTCGCGGCGTCAGTGAAAGTGCCTTGCGTTAGATTGAGAACGCTTTCAGCCGACGCTTCAGTTTCCATTTTACCATCTCAATTTTAATACGGTCAGTTAATTGACGTACGAATTGATAGTATGATAATTTGAATTCATTTTAAGTACACTTTGAGACACGATTTGTCGATTTCGAAGTATACGTCTCCAGATTAGCAATAAATTTTTAAATAGTAGAATTATTGTTTTAGAAAAATAAGACAATTAACAATTTATGGGCAGCCGTAGCAGTTAACTGTTGCTTCTATGTCTAGTCCAGTAATGTTGAAACGCTTATTCCTAGTATAAATAAGTACCTATACCTTGTTCCAAGCGAAGAGCTAAGTTTTAAAAACAAACAAAAGTCATTTACCATACATTACACTTTTTATACTTTCATCGGAAATGTAATTTTGTGAAAAATGTGAGATAAAGTGAAGTCAAATTGTACAACAAAAAAAACCAAAGTTGGTTTCCGAAAATATTTTGGAACACCTAATGTAGGTACCCTGTGTTTACATTATTTAGGCCTTCATTTGGGACAGGGTATAGATGTATATTTAAAAAAAAATATACATCTAAAAAAAAGAAAGATGTATATTTATAAATCGTAATAAGGTGACACATGTCGACAAATCGTCGATGCCACTAGGTAAGCCGTCTAAACCGCATTGGCGTGTCTCAACAAAACATTTGACCCAATTAAACAGCCCCACCTTGGTGGTATCCTTAATCAATACTTATGAATGAAACAGCTGAGGTCATAATCCCTATCTATAATGAGTGGAAAAATTGACCGTCTGTCTGTATGGTTGTGTTACCTATAAATACGTCATTTGTATGTTACCAAACTGATTGACATAAATTCATCTAGGTCGTACTGACGTCACGTCACTTTATGTATCCTAATATATAATATAATAAAAGCTAATGTGAGTTTGTTTGTCTGTTTGTTACGCCTTCACGCGTAAACTACTAGGCCGATCATCATGAAATTTGGCAAACATATTTTCAGGGGTACAGAAAAGAACATAGAGTACCATTTATCCCGAAAACACTTCCCGAGGGATAGATAAATATAATCGGTCGCCGTGGTAACGTATGCCATGACAGTAATAACTTTTTGACCGTTTGTTACTGCCATGTCATACGTTACCATGGAAACGGATAACAAGATTTTGACTTTCACCTACAAATGCCACGCAATGATACGCGAAATCAATTTATAAATAAATCCAGCGAGGAGAATAAGAAACGAATGCGTGCGAAGCAACATATATTTACTATTGTATGTAAAATTCTATATAAATATATAAGAATTTCTATGAAATTTGTGTAAATAACTACTAAGTGGCTAAAATTTTTATACTATGTGAGGTTAAGGCTGAGTAGTCATAAGAACTTGTTTTAAATTATATATAAAATATTTCTTAACATGAGATATATAAAAACTGCAAGTACATCCGCGGAGCATTGCTAGTATTTATGTACAAGTAAACATTGCCGGGGTCAGTCGGACGGAATGCCGTCGCGTCACCTCTATATATAACAGTGATAAAAATCTATAGAGTCGTATAATGTGTTTCTTTTTTGCATCCTTGATTATTTCTATGCCGAGTGTCATGCGGGATTTCCGTAAAAATAATCAAATATCCCTTCACAATAATAAATGCAACGTAGTAAATATGTTTGTTCAAAAATATGCCTATAAAGCCACCCCTATTTTGGTCGGTTATGGTTGTTTTTATAGGATACGAATCGGTAGACGCGTTAGCAACCTTAAATGAGACTGTTTGTCACTGTTTCCAAGTTTTCAACTATAAATCAAACCGGGAAGCGCAGAAACTCCGGCTATCTCATAAGACAAATCACCAGAATGATTTCCAACTCTCGTTACATGAACTATGCTTTATCACTAAGTACAATAAGACCACTAAGGTCAAGACGTTTAAAACAACGAAATATTTTATTACTGATATAATAGAGCAAGGCCGGATTGAACTGCCTTAACGTTGAAGACTAAAATAAATCGCACATAGCTTCATAAATTACATACGCTTACCTACGTCATTGTTAACGCATCTATCCATAAATCGATCGGTGTTTATAATGACACGCAGATAACCTTAACTGATAACCCCCACTACTACTCTAACTCCACCCCAAATAATTAATAAGAAAATAAGAAAATTTCTCATACATGAGGAAATGACAAACTAAAAAGAGTAAATAGTTATACATCCTGTGTATCGTCTGAAGGGGCCCTAATTCTAGTCCCCTTCCCCTTCCTATCCATTTCCAATAAGTAAAGAATTTCATTGGAGAGGGAGTGGATTGATTCTCTCCATTAAAGGTAGGCAACGCATCTGCAACTCATTTGCTTGTTGCAGATGCCTATGGGTAGCGGTCACTTAACACCAGGTGACCGCTTGCTCGTTTGCCACATTCTTCTATAAAAAAATACTTCCACGTTTCGTCTGATGAGTAAGGTACCGCAGGACCCATCGCTTCACATCGCATTCTTTCCTACTTTTCTATCTACATTATTGAAAAGGCTACCTACACCCCTAAAAAGGCTACCTACACCTTTAAAAAGGCTACCTACACCCCTAAAAAGGCTATCTACACCCCTAAAAAGGCTAGCAAAGCCTCTCGTTAAGAGTTACTTGACAGTCGAGAGGGGTGGTGGTGGTAATAATTAAGTATTACTAGACATGTTTAGTCATTTGCCTCGTTGTACTATTAAAAATCGTAATCATTGTCCAAGGGCAACTTTATAATCACTTCAAAATGAGAACAGTCTAATTTGAGACTTATTTACCTTTCAACTGACCGAGACGCGATAGCGCGTCGCTTTTCACCGCCACTATCGGACATTGATAAAACTCCGATAACTGTAACATCTGCAGCCAATTGAGAGCGTGAGATAAACACCGTAAGTGCACTCTAGTGTAATATTTTGAAATGGAATTAAAATATATTTTTAGATTTTCCCGTAATATTATTAAATTTTTAGCTAAAATAAAAAATAAAATAAAATCTCTAGTTCATAGAAAAGGTGCTGTAAAATTAATTGTGAAATTCGACCCGAACATACAAGAAAGTTATTAAAATCGTGGTAAAATAAATAGGAATCAAACTATGAAGCCTGAAATGGCAATCGGGGTAAGCAGATACAGCAGGGATTAGTCATCTAAATATAAATCTTAACGTAGCAAATCAAATCGAAGATATGATAACATAGAAGGTACACGTGTAACCCTGAGTTTACCCTGCCGAATACATTCACCTAAAACATGTCATCTCTGTTTGTTTTATAGAGAAAGAGAGAGACAACATGTTTTATGTGATGTTTTTAGCAGTGTAATATCACTCACGGTAATAACTTATCTTTTTATGTAATCTAAAGACTATCCAAAGATTAAGTAATGTTGCAATATGTATCTGTTAACGTATTGAGACTAAGTTGAGATATTTTCCTATGTCGATATTTCCCTAAATTCAAGCGATCGCCGCACGTGGGCACACATTAATATGCCAAACGCCTAATATTGTCATACGTAGGATTTAAGGTTAGATTTCAAACCTAAACAACGCCCACACAAAGACCTTAAGTCGTCGTGGTAAAGTCCAAACTCTTATAGCAAGTCAGATATACGAGTGAAATAGAACTTTATAGCTAGGTACATAAAGTTCATAATACGCCATCAATTATGGATGTTTGAGTGGACCATGACAAGGTCATATTTCCTAACGAGACTGTCATATTCATGAGCGAGATTATATTAGCAAGTCGATGTACCCATAACTGCCCGAACTGTGTTTAATAACGGACCCATCGGAACTCGACAGCCTTTGGAAAAATGTGTTTAGAAATCCAATCAATGAATACAAATTGACTTACAAGATTACGATTAGTGCACCTCAATATAAATGGTTATTCATTATTGATAGTTATAAAATGAGTACACTTATTTGAGTCAGAGATTTCAAATCGTCAATTAATTTTAGTACGGAAAATTTATATATGGATTAATTCCACTTTGTCTGTGGGGATTTTTTTTAATAATTTTAAATAAGAAAAAAATAATGATTCCCAAGCAGGTGGAGAATTCACCAGGATTTCGCGATCTCATGGAACCTTTCGATTAGGCTGAATTAAGCTGTTCAATTTTTAATAGTTCTAATATGGATTAAAAAAAATTGTAGTTGATTTACAATTCTGTATGACTAAAGGCCTTTTTTGAGTGTTCCATTACCTAAAAAGTTTAGGAACAGCTGATCTAAATAATTAAATAAAAAAAATCTCATAACAAAATAGAAGGAAAACAGATGAAAGGCAAACACGTGTAAATTTTATTCAAGGAAAGACCGTCGTAGACTTGTTGGGTATGAATAATTTGCAATATACTTAGAGATGAAAGGGGAGTGCGGTATGACCGAGTTTTTCCGTGTCGAAAGTCGACAGGAGTCGAAAGGAATCGTCGACGGTACACTGCAGTAGAAAAGTGTTATAATACGTTATAATCACTAGCATGAGTACTGTTTCACTCTATTGAGAATATACCTAGCACAGTGCCGCTGGGGGGTTCCGTTAAAGGGGAGATTCTTCTATCGCGACTACCCTCACTTTTTATTTTTTAAGGTCTACCAACATCGTAGTTATGCTTGACTTTTACAATATCTTAATATTAGTACAATGCTGATGAATAAGCCAATGTATAATACACACAACATTCAAATCACTTTTTTAAAGATGTGTACAAGTGGGATTGTGTCTGAACCACTGAAGTTGCAAGAGTGTTTGTCCTGAATGTGGTAAGACATGTTGAAGATATCGATGTTGTTTTTTCCTTGTGTTCGACGTATGTCCTACAGATCCTGGCAATTGGACAGTACATAGTTTTATATAAAAATGTCTACGAAAAATTGGTTATTTGATGTTTCGGTGGTCTAAGTGTACTTCTATCGCGTAGGAGAAGATCACTGGATTTCGTTTTACAAGACGTACGGTAAAGAAATGGACAATGAAAAGGGACAGCATAGAATTTAGCATTAATATGCTAAATAGGATTTCTAAGCTGGCGACTATCAGACTACCGTTTAAAACACATACACTGTGAATTAATTACATTTGGTCCCCCTCAAAATTTTACGTTCGTCATATTATGTTTCTTTTTTCAATAATTAGCTGTACATTGAAATATTAAACTTTTTAACGTTAATTATAATTTAGTGATTCTCAAACTTTCGGAACCCTACCTTAATATTTCTACCGTTAGGGTTGTAAACTTCTTTGTGGTTAGATAATTAATCAAAAATACAGCATGCAAAAGAATAGAGCCCCTTACAAAAAATATCTTCAGTGTCGTGAAATCAGTTTTAGAAGTTCGCCGAAGTACTAAAAGGCTTACTTAGTTGAGTTACTTACTGATATAGTGGCATTTTATCTTGGTCCACATCACACCAGCTCACAACACAATCGACGATACAAATGCTAGAGTACGGGTTGTACGGCGATTCCCCAACTCTCGAGTGTTCGTGACACCACCACGGTGTCAACCGTTTAACAGTAAAAGCCAGTGTGTGGCTAATAATACTTGGACATGAATCATTAACGTTATTGTTGCTTCTGCGCACCATAAATTATTTTTATATGAACAAGGTTGATAAAGGGACAATGATGTTATTTAAACGTGTGTACACATCTTTATTCATTAAGGATAATAATCACTGTGCAGATGATTGTCATCCCGAAGGGTCTGTAATTTTCAAAAGTGTTTTAGATATGTAATGTACTAATAATAAAAAAAAATGAAAGAACTATGCCTGTACTTCAGCACCTTTTTTCAAAGTGCAAAACATGTAGTACAAATGTGCATGTTCGTGCGCCGCAATGGCCAGTTAACCTCTGAAGAACTCTGTTTTTGATTATCTTTTAGCCGGAGACAGCAATAGTTATCCGCTTTTTTACAGAGCTGAATAATTTGCATCAAATGCCATAGGCAATGACTACGCCACATTATAATGAGTCTCGATTCGTAATCTCTTCATGCATCTTTGCCTTCTAGATGAAATCGCTAAAGGCAAATAAGAAGCAAGCGCTGAGCGTATATTTCCCAGCTGACTAATTTATAAGCCCACGTTAATATGACTTACGTCATATTTACGTCACTTAGTAAACACAAGTCTTTAATTTTGATTGCAATGTTAATGTGCATCGATAACCTAGTGGTTAAATGTCCGACACACGAACTGTCTCAGTTTAAATACCAGCCCGCCTGTACCAAAGTAGATCTGCGGCATGTTCAAAACTGGTTTTTATTTTCTTAGGTGTTTTTCCGTTCATGCGCGAATTTCCAAAAAACAAATGTTTAGAACGCCATCTATTGTGCGATAACACGCTCTCATGGCGCTTTCATTCTCGCTCTCTGCATTGTTGACAATGGATGATATCTTACTGGTACAAATTCTATGAGATGTCGCTGACATTTTTCGGATAATGAATGTCTTTCAAAATCGGATGAAGCCCAATCCAAAGCCAGTGTAGGGTAATGTACAATCTATCAGGTTTCGATGTCACGACCATAAAGTGCTACAAGCTTTAAGATAGGCTCTGGTGAAACAGTTTGCCATCTATCACTTCCAGTGTCGTTTAATATACTTGATAGCTTGATATATCGCTTGTAAAATAAAAACGAACGCGTTGTTCTAAGTAGCAACTATCCAGTTTCAAGTATCGCAGTATCGATGATCAGATAATGCAACAACTGTTGAGCTTTTATTTTATTAAGCCTCGCTCAAACTCTTTTAAAGAATACCAGTAATACATTTGTTATTCACATTCTCGATAACTTTTTCCAACTTAACTAAAGCGTTGTTAAAAAGGTAGCTGGAAACAATAGTTAAATAGTGGACTCCAATCACCAACCTTATTTCGAATATATTCCATTAAACTACTTTCTTTAAAGATCAAAGTGTACCGAAATGTAACGTAAGTGCGATCCAGCCCGACATTATGATAATTTTGTGACTAAACTAAGCCACTTAGAACCTTGACTTAGAGCGACAAAGATTATGCATATTTAAGTAACAAATGCCTCGCGTACCTTCATAGCTCTCAAACACACACACACACATCCACGCATATATGCTTCTGAGATATCAATACTAATATAGGATTTTAACCAATCTGGTCCATACTGGATAATTTCAGTTTTATCTTGAACTAACAGAATGGAACAAAGGTTTTTAGGTCCGATATTATTTGCTAGAGCCCAGTTTGCGTATCTGAGCTATATTCAACCTCCGTGATAAAGAATAGACGTTTTCGTAGCCGAGGGGTGCGTTTCATAAAAGACCCTAGTCTATCCCGTCCTATCTAGTCCCTTCAATTGACATCTGATCTTTGAAGCCGTGATATTTTCTGAAAATACCTCTTCTTTTCCCACTCCAGACCCAAATCTGTACCGTAACCATATACTGTAACACTGGGATCCCCGTAAGAAAATTTACAACCGTAATAAAATGTAAACGGTTTTGAACTTTTTAAACACCAATAAAAACTTTATACGTTTATTTACCCACAAGGCGATGTATCACCTTGTGAAACTTCCCTTATTATACTCGGATACTACGCGAGATCCTTGCACAATTTATATTATCATTAGGCTTTAAATGCTAACTCGAGACTTCTAAAACACCGATTAATAGATTATACACCGCCCACGCGTCAAACTTATATGACTTCGAAATCGATATTGCAATAACTTGAAAAGTCAAAATTGGAGTCGAAGAAATTATGCTCTGAAGCCTTACGCGTAGCAAAATAATGCGCAAGACGTTCGCTACGCCCACCCCCGACAAGGTATTATATAATCATAAGAATAATACAAATACCATTGTATTCTTTGCACGATTCAAACTGTCTCGTGCTCTTGCAAATAAGGGTATTTAATTTGTTAGGCCACTTTTCTTAGGGTCATGCAAATACACGAATCGCTTAACTGGACGTCATGGATTCGAACCCCAGGCTTCATAATTCACTGCCCGTACCCTAAACTATTAGGCTAGTGGTGCTTTATTGAAAGGAAACCTACCTAATACTGGATAGAGTTTCTAACTTTTCGCAATATCAACAATAGTACTTTCGAAGCAATTATACGCTTAGCAATTTATTGTAATTCTGTTTTTAGACCATATTCAATAAAATTTATAAAAGTCTTATCTGTCTTTGCTCATAATCAAAGAACTCACTATCTACTACAGACATTTTACGACCACAAGAAGAATTGGTCAAAGCAAAATCGATAATTAAAAAAGCACCAACGCCTTATTCGAGATCTGAATTCAAAAGTTATAACAATGATCGTTTTTTTTTCAATTAACTGTCACCTCTAGCACAATGGACTTAGAGGTCATTGTACCGTGAAGGCCAGACGGTAGACTTGGAACATGTTCCTCGGTACCCTTGGGGGCGATGAATCACTGATACATTATGCATACGCTGTCAGCATCACTTTCTTACGAATAGAAATCACCGACTGGCTAGGTGTTGGGATTAGTCTACAGCAGGGCTGTCCAAACAAATAAATTATAGATAAGTAACAAATAAGCACTCACGTCTATAACCTAGTGGGGTAGGCTTACAGATTTACATTTGGCATAGTCCTGGCACACCTCTCCCGCGTTTTGGCTTTAGCACATATCTGAGACTAAGATAAGCCAAAGGAACAGGGCGCTACCTCCTTTTTCTCGATAATTATCTACTCTCTACTACACTTGGAAAGTCATACATTTTGTTTAAATACTCCAATTAAAACCACGATTTTCTGTGTACAAAGCCACAGGGCACAGCTAGTTACTATATTACAAATCACATCTAACTTTTAATTCTAAAACACACAATGAACAACATTGTCACAAAATGAACATTGTTGTTCAATCAATCTGGTCAATCTGTAAATAAACCCTCAGTTCAAATAAATGATGACTCAGACCAATGGATATATTTATTTTTTTAAGGTTCTGATGAAAGAGTTCAGACCATTGAAAGTTTTTTTTTAATTTTCTGCCCACCCTATTAAAGTTATACGACCTTATTGGTATCATTATATTCTAATCATTGTGTGCTATACATAAATGGTGAAGTGAAGGAACAAACATGTCACAAAGAATGAGGTAAACCTGTCCAATGGCTCAAGATCATTCAGAACTCAATTTACATTACAACATTCCTAATCAAGATTCCCAACACAAACCCCAGGGCTGTCAACTTGACATTAAAATAGAAATGAAATAAATTTTCTGATACTGATTTTCTATGGTAAAAGTGTACTTCTTAAATTTTATAGATTAATATAAAATCGTGACATACATACATACATACACACTTAGATTACAAACAGTCTCATTAATAAAAAGTGTACTTTTAAAATAACTGTGACTATATTCTAGAAATATATCTATGAAACTTCCTTGTTTAAATATTTCAAATAATTAAAAAAAAAGTTTATTCTCAGGACCATCCTGATATCCGTAAGCGGTGGAAAATAGAGGCAATTCAGATTATAAAAAAATATGTTAGAGACCGTTTGGTGGATTCAGTAAGCATACTATAGCATGAAGGTTATGAATTTTGAAATTTTGATTAAAAATAATACATTCTTATAAAAAGTTCCATTTGACAACCCTATTACTTTAGTTTTTTACATTTCAATAAATTGCCTAAATTAATTATAAAATGTGTGTTTGAATATAACCCACACTTAAATGATTCATCATCACATTAATATTCATATATGGCAAATACATGCTATTATGGCATCAGCTGTTAAATAATATAGAAATAATACACTGAGGTGTGGCTGGCCATTCGGACAGTAAATTTCAACTAATAACAAATTAAATTCAAAAGGTGGTCTCCTGTTTTGACAGTCCATGGATTGACATGGAGCGTAATATGTAATTTCAAGGGTCTGCTGCAAATTTTCTTTGATTTGAACATTGTACCAATCATTAAATCATAATGTATTTAATGTTTTAGGAATGTGATTCCTAACACCTAACCTAACATGCCTAAATGCAAGATAATAGCCATGGTTAAAATTGATTATGAGGATGTAACTTAAATAATTTCCTTAAAGCAGCTGTCTAAATTAGGATCAGAATAAAAGTGTCACACTTGATTACAAACTTATAGTGACATGCTCACAATTATAAAATTTCAGTATTCAGGTTATTTCATAATCATGGTTATTAAAATATATTATGGATTTTATATTAATTTCAAATTGGAAGATGTAACTTCGAGACACCAGACTATATTCTAGGCAGAACATAAAAAATTGAAGCATTGTTAAAAATTAAAATAATAATATTGTTTTAACTCTTACTCCAAGTGATTACAATAGTCATTTGTATATTAATTGCATGTGGGTAGTAGAAGAATTCAATATTATAGTCACAATGCTAATTGTGGGAACAAAACAAAGAGAGGCCGCTCACTCAGCAGAAGCACATACATTATTAATAATGAAAATAGTGATTAAACAAATATCTATGTTAATTATAAAAATATTATATATAGAACATAAAAAATGTAGATATGTCCACTATACAGTAAATTTAACTTTCTAAGTCAAGCTATGAATTATTATGAAGATCTCACCAGTCCGCATTAACTGATATATCAGTATATCGTTATTGGCATATATCAGCCTGCACCTAGATACAGGCCTTCCCTAATGTCTTTGCCCCGTATGCTGTACTCTCCCGACTCTACAAGGTTGTTGCCCCATCTATAAAGATGGCCTTCATAGAAGCGATAGATGGAGTGAAGCCCAGTGTTACTCAATAAAAACTTGGAATGAATAATTTGGAGGAATAAAAATAATTGACGGTTCTTAAGGTCAGTAGGCTGCAGTGGCAGTGAGCCGGCCACATCTGTTTTGTTAGGAATAAACAAAACGATTTCTAGGAATCAAGCTCAGAACCCTTACAACAACATGACACTGTAACCACAAAGGCGCAAGGGCATTAATATTCTTTTTTGCTGTCATAAATCCGTAAATAAATTAATATATTTTTGCATTATTTTTGCATATTACACCTTGATGGTGTATAAATTGTCAAGGCAATAACCATGATAAGAATTATCACAAAGACATACAAAACTTTGGACTGAGAATGTAATTTAATTAAGGTAAATGTATTTCAACAAAATTTTATATTAAATTGTCATAACTAATCATCTTAATAAGACTAAAAAACTTATGCAGCAATGAATAACACCATTCATTGATGTGGCTTTCAAGTCCTGAACTTGCTTCCCAGCAGTTTATTAGCCAGGCCTAGTGTCCATAAATGACTTCTACCAGTGTTATAGTCTGGCATATAACTGTAATATAGACATTGAATATTCAAAGATATCATTTCTACTTATGTATGATATATTCATAATTCCACCATTTTAAGGTACAATTCACAACTTTTATTTAAGTCTGATATATGCTACTCGTATATAGACTTAAATTACTTATTAAGGGTACAACATAATTTATGTATATTATAAAAAACTACTAATAATAAATGACAGACAGATATGGTCCATTATCCTTTAAAAGATAGTGTCCAGAGCAAAGCAAAATTCCATAGAAAACAAACATCATCTTCCTGCCCTTTTTCCCACTTATGTGGGGTCGGCACAATATGACCATAGTCCATTCTGTTTTGGTTTAGACAGTTTTTATGGCTGCCGCCGTCTAGCACCCGCCCTCCTCGGGGAAAGAATTGGTTGTACTGAAGGCTACAGCTACGGCTACAGGCTAGCTGAGGAAGGTAACAGAGGACAAACATAGTCAACATAATTTTTAAAGTAAGTAGGCTAAAGAGACAATGGGTGTGTCATATCTGTGCGGTTAGCGAGAACAAACAAGTGAGGAATTGGCAACAGATGGCATGGATAGGAAGAAGAAATGTAGGATACCCTTCGTGGTGGCCCAATGTCACCGCAAAGACAGCAGAAAATAAATGGAGTGCAGAGGGCCACATACTGCTTAAGGTATCACAGAAGACCAATATCCAGCAGCGGAATGATATCGGCTGATAATCATAAATGCTACCAGACAAATAGAATGTTACATATGGTGGTGCACTTATCACTAAGTTACAGTCAAGTTAATGACAATTTTATCTAGGAATTGAAGTGGTAAAAAATAAATGTAAAGTTTCCATTGAGCTAAATGTAGAACAATATATCTTTATCACAATATATAAACACTTTCCACTTGTAACCGGGTCACCGAAATTTCCTCAAATGATAATACCATTGTATTTAGGTAATTTGTTAATCAAATTTGCATTCGTTTGAGTTATCTCAAATTATCTGATGCTCATAAACTGCACAACCTTCACACACAAATGAGCACAAACATTTCAGGTTTCCAATTATATCAATGAAATTGCTGTTCATTTTTTTTGTTATTTGTTACTGCTAATAAATAAGCTCAGTCTTTTAACTCAATTGAGGTAGATAGACTGGCATTCACTTTTCACAAGCTTATGTAAAGGGGATGAAAACTATTAGTGGATACCAGCCACAAATCTTAACAAGTGATTTTTGTATGAATGAAAAATCTAATTTTTATACTAAACGGGCTAGAAATTAAACTTCTACCTTTGTGTAATAAGATGCCACGCCACTGAACAATTTAGATTCCTGTTGTCGATTATTGAAGATGTATTTATTATAAATAATAAATATTTTAGCAAAATTTGATAACTAGATCAGAGGTACTCAACCCCAGGCCCGGTTGATTTTGTAATGGTCCATGAGTCTTAAACTTATAAAAAAGGTTCACCAGTGGTCCCCACCAAAGATCTCTGAATCTTTTATTTAGTCCAATTGTTAAAAGGTTGAGTAGCTTTGAACTAAATCTCTTATGGAAATCTTTTATGGAATATTCTAATTTTAGATTAATTCTAATCAAAGAATATGTTTTAAAATAAACAAGGAAAAAATAAGATATGTAAACTAAAATGTAAACAGAAAAGAAAATATTATATTTGTCTTTGTTTTATTTTCTATTAAATTAAATCTTTTAGCCTTTTTAAATATTTATTCAAATCGGGAGTAGCTTAGCCATGCAGAGATTGTCATTTAAGGCACAAATTTTAACACACTATCTGGAATATTAGTACTAACAGACTGAGATTTAAATACACACCACATATTTCAATTTTATAGTCAAATTATAATAAAAAAAACAAATACACAGTATAGTAAAGGTTATTTGTTTAAATACATGTGTATACAAACATTTGAACTGTAACAGCTGGATGTTTGTTACTCTGTGGGAGGTCAGAGCAGCAAGGGTATTAACCCTTGCTATTTTTAACTTCATAGTTTCAATTCAATGAAGTGTTAAGTCACTAGTATGATAGGAGAAATTAGATGTTTAATTTAAAAAAAAAATATTATATTATGAGATATAAGTATCAAATTATTAGTGTTTTATAATTTTAGATTTTGCATTTTAAACATTTGACAATCAGTATTGTATTTGAAGAAAATTGAGATTTTCTAGTGTGTGGCATATGTATAATTTATATAAGAACACAATATTTATATTATATTATTTAATTATATCCATTAGAAGATTAAATATGACAAGGTGTGTGCTGAATGTTTTGGGTGGTTATATAATTATTACTCAGAGAGTCTCTGATTTGAATAGTTTGGTTGAAGGGTTATTTCCATCAAAATTTAAAACTTAAACATGTGCACATAGTAAGTGGTTCCTAATTTGTACTCTTGACTTTTAAAAAACCATCTTTTCTATATTCATATGAATTTTTAGTTTTCTTTAACACTTCCATTACTTAGTTTTGCAGTAAACATTTAGAATAAGGTGAATTAAGTCACTAGGTTTTGGGAGAGGGGTATAGAGGGAGAAGTGGGATCCCCTTTCACCCAACAATACTCCTATTATGAAGACGCACCATTCTTGAGAAAATAAAAAAGTTTTTTCATAAACCTAACCTAACACCTTTGCCTTAGGGTCGCTTGTGGCACTGCCCACAGCACACAGTCACTCACCTCGTGCATATAATCCATGTCAACCTGACACGGAAGAAGCTCGCTATAGTTGCACATTGCTAACCCAATTACTTACTTTACCCTTAAATTACTTTATATACCTAACACAGTTTTTATTGGTGTTAAATCTTCTCATCCAGTATAAATACAATGCAAAGTAATCTATTGGAAGAAGCAAATCTACTTAGCTTATGTTTGTTCAAGTATTCCATATTTGTTGTTAGCTACTAACACCAAGAAAATGCTTAGTTTTATGTTAACTAAAAGGATGGTGTTACAATTAAGTTATTTTGACATGAATGTATTGAATGACATTCTATATCTAAAAGTGAAATTTGTTTTCAAATAAAACCTTAAAAAAGTAATTGTACATTTCGAGCAAGTTTTTTTTATCTATTCTCATGTGGAACAGTATCAAATAAAAAATGTTCCAAATGCAATTTTCCCTAAAAGTAATATATATTGCAATTTGCACATATAACTAAAGATAAAGTTGATAAGATAAACTAGAAAGTGCTTGTGTGAACGCGCGCTCGGAAATACATATGTTACTCACATGCATGCAAAAATATGTACTTACGTCAGGCTATCTCTTGATAAAGTGACACATTACTCTATTGTTAAAACACGCCCAATGAATTATAAAATGCATAATAGACATGTAAAACCAACAATTTGGGCAAGGGTAACGGTAACTGTAACAATGTTTGGAATCCGGCAAAACTGCAAGACCGCCGACAAAATGACAGACGGTCCGATCATTTTTGGCACATTCCAGCGCACTCCTCACGGTCTAGCGCCCGTTTTTCTAAATATAGAACATACCGCGACGTTAAAAAAGACGCCCAAATGTAGACGAAAAACAAAACATCGAATTGCGTCGACCACATCCCACTGCGGACGTTCTCGAAAGCTGTGCACGAACCCTCGACGTGGGGCCACGATGCGATTTAGGGTTGGACAATTTTAATCACATTTCACACTTTAACGGCACATATCGACTTTAAATGCACATAATACCTTTACTCTCAGCGTTTTCCGTAATATCTTTCACGTCATCAACCATCTTGCTCGATGACAGTCACTCACTGTTCACTTTTTATTCGAACATATTTCGAAAACTCATACTTCGTTCACTATTTTCAGCCAGACGGCCAGCCAGCGATCTATACGACAGCGCTTCGTTCCGTTCACTGCCAACAAAGTACCGCAGTTGCCGAGCAGTCTACTGCCGAATCCGAAGATGGCGTCGTTTAACAAATTGATTTTAGTTTATTCACGTTTTTACCTTCATATAAATATATTTGCGCAACATTTAAAAGCAGAAATTTTTAAAATAAAATTTTAATTTTTTTTTGTAGGAAGGCATAAAGTTAAAATTCTAATGAACCAATCTTAAAACACGTAGATAAGTGTCAGAATGATTTTTAATCTGTAACTTCAAAACTAAAAGTGCCATCTATTGGACATCTAGCTAACTAAACAAAATAATGCTTACTAAATATTTGCTTCTCTTCGAGAAAAACCCTACTACTACTACTAAATATTTGCCATAGATGTCGCATATAAAAATTATACATTCGCTAACTTTCATTGTTATTTACTAATTTCAAGTAACTTTAACATCCTGAAATGTAGATAATATATAACAATGTTTGTGTTTGTAAATTATAGTCCATTATAGCTGCGAAACAGATATTACATGTGTAGAATTAAGATATTTAAAATGGTGATATTTTGGTAAAAGTTTTCTCACCTTCTTTGTCATATTAGAGTTGGAGGTCTTCAGCGTAACGCATGGTCTCTTTTATCTGTATTGAAAATTTGGTTTGTACAGCCGATAAACTTTTGTGTTATCGCCCTCTATGAAAAATTCATAGAAATAACAGAATTGGTTTGCTTCTTCTTTCAATAATAGATAGAACCTTTTTTAAACAGTATTAAGCGCCAATAGCCCAAAGGTTAAGGGTACGAACCGCGAACATGCACAACATGGCCGTGGGTTCGAATCCCGCCATTCCACTATTGTCGTCAACCACGTCCAAATATTTTTTTAAAAACTTGGTCGTACTGTGCCGACCCCACATAATGTGGAATAAGGGCAGAAATAAAAAAATAATTAAGCTTTCTGAACTGGGTGTCCACTAGAAGAGTTGCAGGCGTGATGCCGGCTTTCTTATAGGATAGAGAGGATACGCA
>DWTW01000011.1:0-28428 GCA_018246275.1 Papilio slateri
AAGACAAGAGCGAGAGAGATGTAAAATTTTATTTCTGTACGCTGTGGTAGCTTAAGAATTCAAATTTTTAGTCGTTTTTAAGATTTAATGTCCAACCAATTTTTGGTGAGATTGTTGGTTCTTTGATTGCAAATATTAGCCGAACGACAAAATATTTATCTTCAATTTTTTAATAGTTATTTTAAAACAGAAACTGAGATATACATACCGAAAAGAAGACACTCCTCAAACCTTACGTAAGTTAGTTTCGCAGTTCTTAAAAACTTTTCAAAACAGGCATTCTTAGCGCGTCTGCTCTTTGGTTGTGGTTAGACCGTATTAAACTCAAATAAGACTACACTTTTATTTTTGTTCTTATTTCATTGGGTCCTTTTAATTCCGTTACTAGTGTATTTTTGATCAAAGGTTACCTCTATTATGTTTTTGGTTCTCCGTTAGTTTTACTATTGCGACGGGCAGCTGTAGTAACTGTTCATTGATAGACCGGCCCGACCAGGGAAAACGAAGGCGTCTGCGTTTTGAAAAACGAATTAGATGACCCGAAGCCAAAGTATCTGTAATTTTTGCAGTTTTTGCTGATGTTTTTGGCAGTTGGCAGCGGTAGCAATTTTTACTTAATATATGAACCGCTAGCTCATTTGCTATTTTTTCCATGATATATAAATAAATATTCTCACAATACTATTTATTGATTTATAGGAGGCGGTGATAGTAGTAGAAGGAGGACCGGAAGAGACCACGGAACTGCTGAAACAGAAATTCGACTACATCTTCTACACCGGTGGGACCAATGTGGGCAAGATCGTATATGAAGCGGCCACCAAACATCTTACGCCCGTAACACTGGAGCTGGGCGGGAAGAGGTGAGATGTCTTAAGTTTTCTTTGATCTTCACTTAAAAGTAAAATTCTACACTCACGGTCGTGTCACTGTAATCCAAAAAACACAAGAAATTAACTTTTCTATATAGTCAATCTAATTTAGTTCACAATAATCAAATGTGATTAGATAATCAAATCCCTAACGAATAGACCTCGGAGTTATTTCTTCAAAAAATCTTATAACAAAATATAGTTAGATATGAGTACTAGGGCTCTAACTGGTGACATTAGTAAGACACAAGAAATAAGCTCTGATATAAAAGGAACTAAGCGCCAATAGCCTAATGGCTTAGGATACGGACCCTAAGTGGCGGTGTCGTGAACCATGTCCAACCACTTTTAAACCTTGTTTGGACATGGTTAAAAGAAATATAAGTAAATTATTTCGACTCGATTATATCTACTAATATTTCAAATATATGCCCGAGGAGGGTTGGCGTCAGGCAGGCGGCCGGCCGTAAAAAAAAAAACTATAGCCAAGAACCTATTACAGTACTGACTACTTTCGTACTGTGCCGACTCCACATAAAATGGGAGAAAGGCAGGAAAAAAATAAAAATAAAACCACTTAAACTGTCTTCATCTGACCTAAATACTAGTCCTTTTTCCCTTCCTATTCTTTTCTAATAAGGAAAGGCTGAGAACGGGAAGAGGTTATGACGGGGGAGAGGATGGATAGAAAGAGGAAATATCCTTTTTTCTATTTATCCCCTTCTCTGTCCATTAAAGGTAGGCAACGCATCTGCAACTCATTACCTTGTTGCAGATGCCTATGGCTAGCGGTCACTTAATATCGGATGTACCGCTGGCTCGTTTGCCACCTTCTGCTATAAAAAAAGAAACAGTCTATTCATGTTATGCGACCCGCCTTATAAATCGGTTAATAGCCTCCCATTGGACTGAACGTTATCATATTCAGTTAGTAAATCCCTTAATTTTTTTTTATTTTATATTTCTTTTCCAGCCCAACATATATAGACAGCACTGTGGACATCGAGGTCACAGCCAAACGAGTCCTCTGGGGTAAGTTTATAAACGCGGGCCAGACCTGCATCGCCCCGGACTACATCCTGTGCTCCAAGGAAGTCCAGGACAAGTTCGTGAACGCAGCGAGGGGTATCCTCAAGGAGTGGTACGGGGAGGACCCACAGAAATCACCTGATCTCTGCAGAATAATCAATGGCAGGCATTTCAGGTAAACTTGTATTTCTTTTAGACGCAATAAATTTAATTCACACTTCAAACAGCTGGATTCTTTATGAGGGGAATGCATACATATGTTGGTGACATGCGATGATAAAATAACATATTTTTTTTAACTTTACGTATGTTCAAAGTTTTTCGTTGAATCGTCAATGTTGAACACGTATGTAAAATCATTTATATATAGTAACATAATATATAATATATATATATCTTATAACTGTCCGCATAACAATTAAAGTATCCTTATTACATTATTCAAGTTAATACAAAAAAAAAATAAGTATTATATATGTTTGCATTCACAGCCGTCTCCAAGCTTTAATTGATGCTAGCAAAGATAAAGTCGCGATTGGCGGCGGCAGCGATCCTAAAGAGAGGTTCATTCAGCCGACAATATTAGCCAACGTGAAGGGAACTGATAAAATAATGGAGGACGAGATTTTCGGCCCCATTTTACCTATAGTCCCCGTTGAGAACGCCTATGAGGCGATCAAGTTTATTAACGCCAGGTGAGTTTTATTGCATGTTACGATACAGTTTGTACCAAGTGACCACCACACCAGTCATTTGTTGTGAAGTTTGTTATCATAAAACGAAACGAACTATGTACGTATTCTTTTTTTTTTATTTAATTCTTTATCCAAAAGCAACTACTTTTTTTTAGCTTATTTTCAGTTTGTGATTTTTCAGATATTAAATTTTTATTTTAGTTAATGTTCCTTTTTGAATAATTACTTATTCATTTTAGGTAACCTAAGTTGGTAAATTAATTTTTCATTTCTTTTATAACTTAAGAATCTTTAAGGTTTTTTTTATTAATGAAAAACAATATACTCAGTAAAAAATGTAGTAGTTCAATATTTAATTGAACGGACAAATGTTGATTTGCCTGTTTCATTCTTAGAATTTACCAAAAAAAAGCATATTTGAGGCAAATGGAAGCAGATTTTCAGCAAAAACATTTTAAATTATTCTATCTTATTTTGGTGGAAATGTTAAACGGGTTTCCAGCAAAAACGCTTCAGAAAAAATGAATGTTGCTGATTTTACGTCTACATGCCTCATTTATAATAAAATTTCCATATTATCTCATCGGCCTTGAGAAGGCTGGTCTTTATTCTTACGTACTTGTAATGTCAGTAATGACATATCTTCATACTTAATGGTGTGTTTTTTTTTCGGGTGCCTAAAAGGTCTTAATACGAGTTAAGTTTTTTTTTTAAAGTGTGTGTATTAACGTGTGAATTTGTTGAGTGATGTCGGTTCAGGTTTAAGAGCCTGTTCACACAAGCGGTTTTTTTTTCGAAGAATCATACAAACGGTAAGAACGCTAGTGTGAGCAAGCACTTATGGTGAAGCCTTTGGTAATACACGCGGGTACAGAATAAAAAGGAAAATAAAATTCATTCGTTTTTATTTGCCAATTTAAACGTGTGTTCGCTTATATGACGCGTTCCATGGAGTTATGGAGGGTTTGGTGGAAATCGCTTCGATAAGACACCGATGAGATGAAATCTACTTACGAACCTTGCCTTAAAGAAATTCAACCTCATCTGTATCAACCCAGGCTAGTCTCCTTATTGTATAACTTCCTAAAGTAATCCCGAAACTACCCGACACATTTTCAATGTGACCAACATTGAATATAAGTTGGTTCAGTCCTACATCATTCCTAACCCTGAAGCAGTGTAGAAAGAGTAGCCTCTTTCGACCAAGCAGTCCACAAGACGTTACGTTACTACAAAAAACTAAGTGCAATTTCCCGAACAACTCGGGTGTTGTGACTTCAAATAAAATCAGTATTTATATTGGTTTATCATTTTTGTGGTGATACTTTCGCATTAGAAATTAATTTACATCAAATGTGCCTATTGTCCATTGTCCCATATGTCTACAATGCATTACAATTTACTAATATTGTGGGACGCTAAATATCTATTGACTTTTTATTTAATTATTTCAATTTTTGTTACCAAACATACCAAAAAAAACGTCCAATTATTTTTTATTTAGGTTTTTCATTAATGATTTTTGTTTTTGTTAAAGCAATAACTTCAATGCAAAAACTCAACATTGAACATTGAAGCGTGTTCTTCATATTCATAACGAGAATACTCCATAAATCATTTAAATTATCTGTAATGCAGTGACGTTCATAATGAAATGAGTAGAAAACGTGACTAGAAGTGATAGCATCGTATTGTCATCAAATAAACATCTTGGTACTTTCGTCACTCATTCAATACTCGAACATAATTTAAGGTGACACATACCACTAAAACATCAACCAATTACTCGATACATTTCAGGGAACATCCATTAGTTTTAAACGTGTTCAGCAATCAAAGAAACATCCATACGTTGTTCAATGAACAGACACGTTCTGGCAGTCTCTCTGTGAATGACACTGTCATGTTTTATGGCGGTAAGGCGATGATCATCATCTGCATGGCTTCACGCATTAAACACTTTAGCCAGGGCCTAAGAACGGTGTAGGTTGTAATTTATTACAATAAAAACATAACCCGTCACACGCGTTCACAAGTCAGTGTCGTGTCATCATAATAATCGATTGTCTGTAATTAAGAACAAACAATATTATGTTCTCTTAAGATTATATAATAAGTTAACAAGCAATAGTTAAGTTAAAAAACCAACTAATAATAAGTAATTAATTACAATTCATTTGCAACTTCAATGTTGAATTTAATTTTTGGCATTACGCTGGCTTTTGATATTTACGTTTGTTTTATCTGTTTAGGTTTATTGTGGAATCTATAAACGGTGGTGGGCGTTATGGTGGGAGAAATGTGGTGGTCTGGTTCTTAAGCTTAATTTTAAGCAGACCTCTTAGTTTTAGTTATTAACTTAAGTTAGTTATGTATCGTTAATAATTACATATAGACTATATTTTTCACTTGTATTCATTTCCACAAATTTCACATATATGAACGTATGTGTATATATACCTACATCTATATTAATTACAAAACCTTCGAGAATTAGTTTTTAATTTTCCCTTATTTTATTTGTAAATAAAATAATAAAAGTTTTCGTGCTCACTATGATTCTGTCTCAATAATATACCTTCTTTAATCTTTTCCATAATAAATTGTATTAAAATATTTTCCCTATAGATAACACAGGTTCACTTACTGTCTTGTCGGTGGAGGTCTCACTATTTTTGTGTTGTATGGTCACTGTAGAGAGAAGCCGCTGACGCTGTACCTATTCACGACCAGCAAGGATGTCATAGCGAACATTGTCGACAACACAAGTGGCGGTGGGATGTGCGTTAACGATACTGTAATGCACATGGGAGGTTTGGAGTCTATTTCTTTCAATTTTTATATAATAAAAGGCGGCAAAGTAGCGCTGCTCGCCAGATATTACGCGACCACCGACACAGATCACAAGTTACGGCAGTGTTGCCAACCTTTGGGGATAAAATATAAGGGAAGCCTTATTTTTTTATACTTTATTAGATGCAGTTAGGTGATGTTTTTTTACGAATAGTGTAATTAAAGTTATATAGGTGTTGATAATTGTTTAATTAAGTGATTTTCTAAATATTCACTACCTAAAAACCATATAAAAAAGGACCTAGCAAGGGTTAAACAGTTCACCGCTTGTCACGTTTGAGGTTTAATTAACAAAGTCAAAAACGAATAGCGATTACATCAGTGTATTAGTTACTGTTAAAAAAAAACAAGAGATCGTACGTATTGACAAATGTTTTATTGTGATATTTAGGTGTCATTAGATTTCTTTCTTTTTTTCCTGTCCTTTTCCCACTTTATGTAAGGTCGGCAAAATACGACCGAAGTCTATACTGTAACAGGTTTTTGGCTATAGTTTTTTTTTATTAAGTTTACGCCATTTGAATGAATACATGATTATGCGTAGTGTTAGATTAGAATAGTTTTTTGCGATTTTTTTACTCAATTTCAACAAATACTCATAAAATACATATATTGAACAATGAGGCTTTTTAAGGAAAACTATAGCCCTTAACGCGCACTGCAATAATTAACTCTCTGCCTGTCTGTCATATAAACTGTCATATAAATATTATAACTAACTAATGCTATCTTCCACAATATATTTCCCTCCATTGTCATTTTTACTCTTTTGTTATGTCAAATAATATATATTTTAATAACGCTTGACTAAATATAAGCTTTCGTTGTTGTAATTATTTTTACATAGTGTAGTATAGTACAAACATAGGCATGTTGAAACAAAACAATTTGTCGCATAAAATACCAAGTATTATGATGTATATATATAATATATCATTTTTATGTATATGTCACCGACCTATCCTATAAAACAACAATTTATAGGCATATTATAAATTGTTGTTTTATAGGATAGGTTCGTTAGGTTGTACATGGTAGTGATATATAAAAGTAATATCTTTAAAAAAAAAGTTATTTAAGATAAAATAGTTTTGTTGCGTTTGACATGATACATCAAAATGTTAATGACTCGTTCAGATATGCTGACAGTTCATGATATGCTTAGTCATATTATAAACTAACGAAGATCAAGTTGGTCGGCGACATATACATTTTATCTAACCTCTTTCTTGGGTTCTACAGACGTTGGGTTCAAGTTGGACAATTTGTTCGAACGCCACGGGTGTCATAGTAGTACTTGCGATTGTCTTGCTTGTGCGTACCCCTACACAAACCAGCTGTCAGAAATAACCGCTAAGATTCTCACTAATGAGACGCTAGTACTACACTGCTTTGAGCAATGCGTGTATTAATTTGATTAAAATGTCAAATCATTTATGTTACAGATAACCTATTTGTGTGTGAGGCAATATTGGTAAAATTTAAATTCAGTATATTCGCTAGATGCAACACGATAGCTTGTTGTAATATTAAATATGCGCTCACGCCCGAAATCCAAAGGGGTAGGCAGAGATTACGAATTTCCATTTTGGCGTGTTCCTGCCACACCTCTCTCACTTCTTACTTTCTTGATTCGTAAATACTACAACCTTGTCTTTTGTTCTATTCGCGGGCTATTGACTTGACGAGCTACACTTCTTCGATATAGGCTATGGGTCGCTAAACACACAAACAGAAGGTGCGCAGAGAGGACCAGGACTTTGCTAGCTTCAGGGAATCTCGATGTGCTTGAGCTCCAAACGTCTTTAGCCTTCCTGTTTTGAACCTCGGATTAAGCGGGAAGTTTAGTTAATGTATGAACACATTAAAGGTCTTCACACGTTGGACAAACTCGACGCCGATTCTACGCAGTGTGATGCATAGCAAGCATAAAAGTGTCGAGTTTGTCTAATGTGCAAAGACCTTTAATGTGTTCATACATTCAGTTCACTGGATGCGGGTGGCAAAGGCCCGATCCATATGATGATTCATAGATTCACAGATTGGGGGAGGCCTACGTGTAGGCAAGTAGTGTGTTCAAATTTTAGCGTAATTCTCACCCCATACTCCCTTTATTTATTCTACCTATACCTCCTAAGCCACATAAACTCTTTTGTTTTTTTTTTGATTACACCGAACCCACGCTACCCCGTTACGCAGGGCGTAGTTGCTAACAAAAAGCAATGTGATTTCTCGTACACACTGGGGGGCTCACAGTGAGCCTGCTCACAATCGGCGACTGATAATACGTTTGGTGTGAACATGGGTTAATAGTTTAGGATGAGGACTATGAAATATAAGTGCATGGAAGATGCTTGAGTTCGAAATTGTAAACAGTTAATTGAATTCATAATTTTCCGTCAGTTTATAATATCGCTAGTGACATTATAAACTAATGATGTTTACAATTTTAAGGTGGCATATGTAAGTATCCCAGCCGTATAATAACAAATGCTGTTATTATACAGATGGGAATAACCCAATGTAAGTTTGGTAGTACTTTGTTTTGTCGTTCCGTCGAAATTTCCTCATATTTTATTAAAATCTACATATTATAACATACTTAAGTAAGTAAACGTATTTATGTCGTGCAAGATTTTTTTTTATTTTTATGCTAGTTTCCTTAATGAGAACACGTGTACAGTAATTTGGTTGCTTAAAAAAAATTGCGTATAAATTATTACTATAACCAGAAACATAAAAACAAAAACTAAACACGTTTTCTCATCAACATGATATTTCAATAATAAAAATTCATATTATTGTATTAAGTAACGTACTGGATGCATATGCAATAACTTAGTACTTACAATTGAACGTTTTCGATTCATAGACTTACACACATGAACGCAGGTCAGAGTGCGAAAGCAAGCCGCACGAAAATTACACACAACTACACACTACCGCGTCACCGTAACACTGAGACTGTGTGACTGTGTGACTGTGGCGCTGACGTTGTAACGCACACTCGTGTGTGTGTTTGTGTGCGTTCTTTATGTAGACTATTAAAAATGTCACGGTAGGGTTGCCATGTGTATAACTTTTATTAATAACATGTGTGTTTTTTCGTAGTTTTAATCAAATATATTTTTGTTACTAACCATGAATGAAACAGTGGTAGAGCCCACAACATCTGTCGCACGAATGGGTCGGCTCGACCGGTAAAATACCACGACCTCACAGAAGACAGGCGTGGAGTAGAAGTATGCTCCTGCGTTTCGTCTGATGAGTCGGAGGCCCAATTTCAATCCTCATTCCCTTCCCATCCTTTCCTAATAAGGATAGGATGGGAAGGGGAAAAGGATTCCTGACTATCCCCTCCTCTGTCCATTAAAGGTAGGCAACGCATCTGTAACTCGTTCCCTTGTTGCGGATGCCTATGGGTAGCGGTCACTTAACATCAGGTGGACCGCGTGCTCGTTTGCCACCTATTCCCATAAAAATAAATAAATTCACACTGCAAATCATTCACATAAAACGTGTTGTCATCTCTGTTTTTTTTTATAGAGAAAGAGAGAGATAACATGTATATGTGATTTTCTCAGCAGTGTGAACTCATGGTAAGTTTGGCATATAGTAGGAGTTCGGAGGACTCTTAGAGCTCTGTCCCACTGCGGGACGACGGCAACGTAGCGTGTTTCTATAGTTGCCGTAGAAAAGCGATGCACTTAAGGAATCGGATGTACCAGTGCATTCCGTTGGAGATCCGAGAGCTCTTGCACCAGAAGGCGGCCACCGAGGGAGTTTTAGTGGGTAAAATCCCACATCATTCTGTCTTTCCCCTAGAAAATAGGATATCTTTAAAGATTTCCCTCTCGATACAAAAAAATAACCTGGCTACCTCTGGCGTCCGACGGTCACCATGTAGAGTAGCCATGGCGTATCGTCAGTCAGTTCGTTTACGTCAATATTAAGAATATACTGACGGCAGATTAGTCACTGAGGGAGTGAGGCAAGCTGGTGGCATTGCACACGTACATTTTATTGGCTACGTCCTTAGGCCGCCAGAGTATCCAGTAGTCACGTAGGGAGCCGTAGTTTTTGGTCACGCTGTGGCAACGCCGCCACACCGTGGCCAAGGGAGTTAGCTACCATAAATTTCTATATGGAATGTTTGGATATTGAGCCGGCTTATTTTTGTTGTTGTTGTTTTTGTTTGGATAATTTGTGTCGCCGACGTCGTAGTGAGGCCTCTGCCTCTTACTCAAATTACTCGAGAGACCTCTTTTCTAGATTTGTTAGGGTTGGTGCCTCCGACATCGTCTACATGTCTGATTACTTCGAATACCGTATTTCTTATTCCAAGATTTAAGTTTTCAATAATATGCAAAGATAAAAAATTGCAACCTGGGTGGGAGCCTTGTTCAGAGATAATTAAAAAAAAACATTTGATATATTTTTGTACAAAAACCATAAATATTATTTCAAACGGTTCGACCGATTTAGAAGAGTGAGGTGTCATTCGATTAATCTTCATCTCCTGAGAGGGGTACATTCTTATGCCCATTATGTCCACATCTAGGACGTATGTTCATTTGTACGTCGAGTTTATTGTTTTTTTTTTTAATTACCTATTGATTTTTAAAAATCTACTACAAAATAGCTACATAATAATAGTAATATTAATTACTAAAGAATTTAATGTAAAAATAAAATTGGACACAAAACACATCGACTGTCAACCCTATTGTGATAAAATGTCAACTTACGCGCCACATTCGACGTCAGTTCTGATTTGATACATCGACAGATTATATCCGCGAATTGTACCGTTCAGATTCGCGCGAACGAGGAAACGGACCTCAATGGTATCTATCACTCGTTTCCTATAAATAGAAACTCATTTCGAGGTTGAATATGATATATGGTAAATATTCAACCTCGAAATGGGTTTCTATTACCCATATAATATTTTTAAAAAGAACATTATAGGTAGGCATTAAGGTTTATTTAGGAGCTCAGAATAAATGTAGAACTTATTTTCCACTGTACCAATAAGTAATACAAGGTGTATAGGATATCTTTTAACGAAATTTTAAGATAACTGCTTTATTAGTTTAACGTAAACAAAGTTACAATTTAACAATTAATATAAAATTGTCAATTATTACTATGTATCAAATTTATATTGAGTCCAAGCTAAACGGTTAAGATCGCTAACTGTTATCGCGTAATATGTGCGATCGGGCTCACGAACAACGCCTACGGTTCGGAAATTCCTCTACAATAATTTTTCAACTTCGGGTATCCCCCTGCAAAAGTTTTGGATCAACAATAGCACTAGTGTTGTTAATTACTCTTTGATTACACAGATTACGCAAGAAATTCCTTTAATAAATAGTACAGAGTCTCTATCTACACATATCAGTTTAAAATTGAGTGCTGTCGATAGTAAAACTAGAAAGTGCTAAGTTTACATAACTCGAGGTATGTTGACTGACTGAGAGCTGTGCGCTATCGCTTTATATAACACGCGTCTTACAACCTCAGTAGCACTAACTACAGTTTCCATATGGATTCCTGTTATTCATAACCATCATCAGTTTATCATCTTCAGTCCACTTCTGGATTAGACCTTCCACACTCTGCGCTGCTTCTTCCGCTTATGGAACCACTTCCCTAGAAGCTAGATGTCTTGTCTATAATATCAAGTTCAAACATAATATATAGTCCAGGGTAAGGTATGGAACCTTATATTCACCGAGATAAACTTCATCGTGCAATGTGGTAAATGTCCTGAGAAATTCCATTCAGTTGGCCTTAAACAGGTTAATGCAAAATGCACGCAATGGAAAGATCACTGAACTTCGATATTTTGCATTACGTTCTCATTTGTTACAAAGTAAGTTTTTAATTAAAACATTAATAAAAAAACGCCCGTGACTCAATGGTAGGCAGAGGTAACAGATTTTGGCGTGATCCTGGCACACCTTTTTTCTTCTACATACATACATCTATGTATACATGTTCGTCGATTATAGGTTATCTGTTTATTAATAAAATATCTAATTATACTCTTAATATCGCCTTCCCTTAGTATGTCCCCGTCGTTAATCTGTTTGATATAAATTCGTCTAGTAAGTCCCCTACCAACACGGCCTCTCGACCGCACCCGAACCATTGGTCGATCAATAGCATAAATACCCGTCAAAAATGTTGTGAGTAGGCAACATAAAAACTTTTTTGGTAAGGCACGAGCCTAATAGAGGACTAACAAATGGATAAATTACATTAATTTTCTAGATAGCTTGCTATAGTCCTACAAACGACCATAGAAAAATTTCAACGACCTTTATATTTGTTGGCTCTACAGCATTTACCTGTGCCTGTTTAAAACAACTAGTGCAGAGTATGCCCGCTGCACCTTTGACACGAATGTACGCAAATATATTATGCTTGAATGACCGTTATAATTCTTTACTACAATTGTATTGAAATCATTGAGAACAATTGCCGATCGCGTACGATCACAATTCCGACAATTGTTTGGTCAAACGATACGACATCGTTTGATGGGCGTCTTCGCATTTTAATAAAGCAACATTGGAAAGTAATTTAGGCGGGAACGGACGCCATCTTTGTTTAATATTCCATTTTATTGAGTTTGTAGATCATTTAAAGGATCAATTATTTGCGAGCAGGCGATATAATTGTTTAAAGTTGAAATTGTTTCTATAATTTATTTCTGGACTTTAGCAAACTGGAGTTTAGCCAATCTGTACTCATATTATAAAGATAAAATATTTGTTACTTGTGAATCTATTTTAATAATTCCTTCCCCAGTCAAAAACTACACCATTAGCAGAAGTCTATGTTTCTAATTGTTAATTTTCGGGCAACGCCGGGCTAAAACATCTAGCGATTAATGAAGTTAACCGGTTGCTGTATAATAACTGCGATGCAATTTTTACTCGGTATAGTACTGGTCACGAACCTTTGCGTGATTGAAGTTAGTTCCGGAAATGTTGTGTGCAGTTTACACGGAATGAGCGGGACGGATGTATACACCAAGAAAGAAGTATGAAAAGGAAACTAGATGTCTTCGTGTCAATTTTGAGACAGCACAGTGATTTATTACTTCTGTGACGTATAGATTTATTGCGACGATAAAATTTCACAGGAAGACCATGTATGTGTGTGCAGCCTAAAGCGCCTGTTTCTGTTGTCAGGCTGTTGTGCAAAAGAAATTACTGGACTTAAGAGACATAAAGCAAATATGCGCACGGATTCCAGAGGGGTAGGCAGAGGTTACGCATTTCCGTTTGGCGCGATCCCGGTACATCTCTTTCGCTTCTTCTACATCATACGTCTACGCATACATGCTCTTCGGTTACGGATACTCCTTATATCACCTTTTATTGTATGTCACTAATCTGATCGATATAAGTTCTCCTGGGACGTCCCCTGCTAACACTGCCACTAATTTTTGCAACATAAATTTGTCTTGTTACTCTCTCTTCATTCATCTTTCCAACATGCCCGAACCACCGAAGCACACCTTTCTCAATTTTAGTCACAACATTCACTTTTAAGCCACACGGCCACACCGCTCTTATAACGCTATTTTTAATCCTATAATTCAAAGTCACGCCTAACATACTTCAAAAGGATCGCATCTCAACGGCATTAACTCTAAACATGCAACTTAAGAGACTACTCGTGCACAATAACATGAGTCCGATGACGTCACAGCAGCGTTCTTTACAGTGAACAAAAAGTTTATAGAAATAATCTAACGAGGCTAACGAATTGTACAGCTTCGTAGCACGCTGTTGCAACGATGACGCACGCGTGAGGATCCATCGATACCATGAAAGTATTATGTTAATGTGCACAGGTAGTACCTTAAATCGGTACATTCTTTACATATCCTTGAAAAATCTTGATTTTATGGCAATTTAATATACGAACAAAATTAAAGATACACCCGTGTTGTCGTTTCTAAAATGTATCCATGACTTTTTTATGTTACGTACAATACGATAAGGCGCAAATTATGCAGTCAGATGGCCGCCCTGAATTTACGGCCGCTTAGAAAACTTTCACGAAAATTTTACACTATATTTATCTTTTAATGCTTTATGGACAGTTATTTTACTTAATGGTTGTGGCATAGACAATAAATAAGTACGCAGATCTGTGGTAGGTAACACTGACACTGACATCTGTCACTGTAGCGTGCGTACGTGCCGATGGCGCTTCGTGTCGTGTTAGTTGCTGTTAATACCAAAAGGTTTTTATTTAATAAACAAACAGTGAATATAATAATGGTAACTGTAGACAATTAGCTATGTTAATCAATATAATAGCTGTTATTATAAATTGATAGGCCACTACACGTTAAAATAATTTTTCTCAACGTGAGGGTGGTTAATCCTAACCGTGACCTTACACTGCCGAAAACATTCACCTGAAACATGTTGTCATCTCTGTTTTTTACAGAGGAGAGAGATAAGAACATGTTTTAAGTGATGTTTTTGAGCAGTGCAAAATCACGGTAAGATTGATTCCGAAATCTACAATAACTGGTATTCAAGAGTACAATGATCGCGCTCTTTATATATTTTTCATTTTATAATCTTTATTTCAAATCTCTCACAATTTTATAATATATAAATTAACAATTGTCAGTATTTAAGTCCTTGGGAATCCGCGCTATCACCGCGCGATCTCAAATACAATACGTTATACGACCGTTCAATAAAAGTCAACTTGCTAAATATTATAATCAGGTATATGGATTTATATATTATTACGTTAACTTTATTATATATTTTTATAAACATATAGAATATGTAATGCGAAACTATTAACTACTACAGACTACAAACGGAGAATTGAGTTCGAGCGCCTTACTCCGTCTACTTTACAGACAGATGTAGCCTTCGCTGTCATAATCCCATAATAGCCGTCGATGGAGCCAAGCCTCGGCTCTATCGCGCCCTCGATGAGGGATGCTAAACGCGTGATGTTAAGTCTAGACACTCCATGGAGCATCCGTCGAAGCAACCTAAGAGCTCGGCGTCCTCACAATCCGATAATATGATATAATAATAATCTGATTAATTGTAAATGCTTCCAAATATCTATAGACAAGTATAACTTCGAATTAGTTCGTGCTAACGTTTATTTTAGATGGTAACGGGCACTTTGCTAAGGCAATCCAAAGCTGTACTTTAATATTGTTGACTGACGCTTAGCAACGACTATTTATCTCGGCCTTAGTGATGCCTTAATCTATATATTTACAGCATTTATTACTTAGAACGGCTGAAACATTTTTTTTTACCTTTAATAAGTTTGATTTGTCTCCGCTCCGAATAGCAGAACGACTAAAAAATATGAAAAATTTACAAAAAAAATATATCAAGAATTGCATTTTCTCAAACATTTTTCGTGTGCGACGCTTTTTTTTTATAAAAGTTAGCAAACGAGCAAGCGGTTCACATGATATGAAGTGAACGCTACCCATAGACATCCGCAACAAGCTAATAAGTTGCAGATGCATTGCCTATTCATAATGGATAGAGGATGGGACAAACAGAAAAATGGAAATTTCCTTTCCTATCCTTCCTTCAACTATCAAATCCTCTTCCCCCTCCCATCCTTTTCGTCTAATGAAATGGCAGGAACTACAAATTGTATATATCTCAATTATACATCCTGACGACAAAACGAAAAATGTCGTTTGTCTCCGCATATGGCGCACCAATAAAGGAAGTCGACCCGAGTGCAATCCATGCACCAAATAATATAAAATTAATTCTAAGGCGAAACAACGTTTACCGTTTAATAAAGTTAAAAACATAAGTTTGATTTATTACATTTTGTGTCATTTGTGTATTATATACACAATGAATATTATCATTAATATTAATTTGTATTAAATCACTTGTACAATACTTTAACCAGTTACAAACATTCAATAATGTATAATATATAATAATAATAAGATAGAACAAAAAAAAACGTTAAAAAAATAAATAAAACAAGTACTCACTTTGAAAATATGAACACCGGTCAATACTAATAAAGTTCTAAGCAAGTCCAGGCCAAAATCGAATGGCACAGCTGGCTCGTCAGCACTCAGCAGACGACCAGAGCGCGCAGGCTGGGTGGCCGCACTACGCGAAGCTCTCCACAACGTGTGGTAAGGCTAAGGCGACCGCATTGAACTTGCTGAAAAAAATCATACCAGTAAGCGCGAATTGTTCGTTGTTGCTGGGTTCCGTACATATTACTTTACATTTACATAATACTTTGTCTAAACTAATATTATAAAGGGGAAAGATTTGATTGTTTGTTTGTATTGAATACGCTCTGAAACTACTGGACCGATTTGAAAAATTCTTTCACCATTAGAATCCTATATTTTCCCTGATGAATTAAGGCTATAGCATATTTTCAATGAAGCTAGGGATCCGTATGAAATTCGATAATGTAAACGTTGGGTGAAAAAATAACAATAGAGCAAAAGTGATGCACTACAATTTTATAGAGGACATCAATGTCTATAAAAAAGTTCGCGATACCATGTGTCTAACTTAATAGTTATGTCACATACGTATGTTCTTTTTATGGTAAAAGTGAAGCCGGGGCGGGCCAATAGTATTTTATAAAATGTAAAAAGATAGTGCCAATTAATAATATTTAAATAAGGCTGGAAGTGCCAGAGCGCGAAATGCGCTTAGCGTAAACCTCTTAAAGAGTAATTAAGCTCAAGGGCTCCCTTGGGAGCCTATGCTCACGCTGTTACTTCACTTGAGTATTTGACTGGGAAGTCACTAAGCTCTTACATAAGTTACTTCGGGTGCAAAACAAGGGCAATAACGAAAGGGCCTCAGCTTAGGCTATTACTTGCCGTTTCGTATTGGCAGGGCACCTGCGAGGGCTGAACTTCGGCTCGGTCGGTAGCTATTTTAGGGTTATATATAGCAACGCGTGTTCCTTCGGCTGTAATATAGGTATTCGTACTAGCGGAGCCCCACGTCACGTCTCAGTCAAAATTCGAAAATCCTAATATGTCGTGTTCGGCGATGATGTTGGAATATAAATTTATTTTACTGCCTGCGATGATTCAGATCACGTCGCGGTCTGAGAAGTGTTATATGTTATTGCTACAATGCAGTCAATAAATTTGTTCTTCTCCTTAAAACTGACTTTTACTATCTTTAACTACCCCAGTTGGATTACAAGATGCTAAAGTTTATTATTTGTAAATAAAAGTATAGATAATAATATATTTATTATAATACTACAAAGGGTTTGTTTATAAATTAAAGACGTTATTTAAAGAAGATTAATTAAACTTTATAAAACCAGAACAAGGAGAGGGAGGAAGAAGTGAAATATGTTCTTGTAATTTATTTATTAATTGACTTTCCTTTTATAAGGGTTTTGTATTAAACCTACGGATCCCCAACACACACATAAAGTTGGCGAACCGGTTGTCGGTTTCGCCGGCCCCGTCCGTTACGTACAAACATTTGCAAATAAACTAATTATGTCTTTTCGATTAAAATTCTAACTTCCTGGATATTGTCTAATTTCCTCTATTAAAACTATAATAAGCATTCACACCCGCAACCCAGAGAGGTAGACAGAAGTTTCCTATTGGCACGGTTCTGACACACTGCCTCTCTCGCGTCTTCTATATGATGATAGATGTATGATCTACGCACACAAGTTCGTCGGCTACGGGTCTTAATACCGTCTTTCTTTTAGCAGGTATGTCACAAATCTGGTCAGTATAAGTTTGTCTGAGACGACCCCTATCAATTCGCAACATAAATTCTCTCGTCAATCTTCTTTCATTCATCCTATCAACTTTTCACGCAATTTCATTATATTTAAATAACAGTAATCTAGTTTGTATAAAAAGGTTTTTTTTCAACTCGGGAACCTATCAAAATAGATGAAGTCCATAGACTACACAGCATCTCCTAAGGTTCTTTGCGTTGCCTATATATCGTTTTGTATCGGTAACGATCCTTAAAGTTTAATAATAAAACTCGGAGACGGTATTCTAAAGTTTGTAAAGGCTTTGCTAGCCTTTAAAGAACGAAATGATTTACGCTTTTATAATAAAAATTAAGCTCTAAAGCTAAATTAAGCTCTACCTCCAGTCCTCTTTCCTTTTCAATCTTTTCCTAAAAAGATGGGATGGGAGGGGGAAGAGGGGATGAATAGGAAGAGGAATTATTCTTTTTTCCTGTCTATCTCCTCCTTTGTCCATTAAAGGTAGGCAAATCATTTTTGCTTGTTGTGGATGCCTATGGGTGGCGGTCACTTAACATCAGGTGCACCGCCTGCTCGTTTGCCAACTTTTTCTATTAAAAAACAAAACTAATCTCGGCCTTATACTAAGCTAAGTATTTCCTAATCATTAGGTTGACTTTCTACGAAAGTAAACACTAAACTACTATTTATGTGAATGTCATGCTCAGAACGTCGTTAAGAACTTGCTTTGGCTAAGCCATGGCTTAGTAACATCTCTTTATCTCGGCCGAGTATGTGTATAGATTCATAGTTGTAGAAGAAGCAAGAACTTTGCCTACCATTCTGGATTACGGGCGTCAGCTGCTAACTTATTTATTATTTAAATTTTGATTAACGCAACCCCAATTGTGAACTTCATCAAACGACTACTGATATGAGGTTTTATAGTCGAAGGCAATAATTCCTATCGCGCAGCAACCGTGTCGAAATGCAACGCACACAGTGAATTGTTCGATTATTGTTTAGACTTGGCTTATATTGCTTTATTATGTAATATCTTAGTTCAAAGAAATCAAACATGTTTTTTTTTCATAACACACAAAGAAGCATGCAAGATAATTTGCAACACCAAATTAGTACGTTTCTAAGTCAAGGTTGATTAATATAAAATGAGATGGAGACATGAGAAAGAGAAGTGATTGAGTTTAAAATTAAGATAGGAGGCTAAAAAAAGTCTAGAAAAGTTAAAAGACTACAAATTCGTGATAGTGTCACATCGCTAAGAAGTTGAACGTTTAGCTTAGCTATTGTTTCAGCTAGATTTATTGAACAGCCCCCTCTCAGTGTAAGTGTGGTAGAGCCCGCAACAACATCTGTTGCACGAATGGGCCGATTTGTATGTTTATCCTCTGTCCAATGTAGGTAGATAAGGCATCTGTAACTCGTTAGCTTGTTGCAGATGCCTATGGGTAGTGGTCATTTGATACCAGGTGATTCATTCGTTTGTCGCATTTTATAAAAAAAAATAAACAAAAAATAAAAACGATGTTTTGACGAATCAGTTTTGCCAAATATGAAACTGTGGCTCCACACAAAGGGATCATAAGGATGCTCAAGGTCGTTCAAAGAGAAATGGAGAGCGCAATGCCCGTGGTCCCTGTGTGAGGTAAAAAAACAAGAATGATGTGATTTGCTACAAAATCAAAGTAACTAACACCACCATTGTACAAGAAGATATAGAATGAAGACAGATCGATGATCTGGTCTCTGATCTGAATCTTTTAAAGTTTGTGTCCGGCAATGAACGTATTTCAGCTGTGGCCCGGCGTCAAATGTAAAACCAAATATTGCTAACCACCATTTTATCTTAACTTACTGAAATTATATTTATTTCAGGTCATAAAATCTAGACTATAATCTGTGTTCGTGGCAACAAAGGGTCTCCTGTTCCTAGTAATGCATACCGCTGAATTAATCCGAGTATAGTTTACAAGCAACATCTTTGCGCGATGAAAGTTCGAGCCAGGTTAATGCATTAATATTATTCAGAGTCGATAATGTAATGCTGGAATAAGGAATGGTGACATTTAGATCGACGTAGCGTAAGGTTTCCTACAAGATGGACCGATGCTCTGGTCAAGGTTGCGGAAGTTCACTGGATGAGGTCGGCAGGGACCGATCTTTGTGGCGATTGATGAATGTGTCTGACATACGATTTGAAAGAAGTTGATATCACAGTAAATGTACCAAGATTCTTACGTATATGAAAATGTAAGTGAATCTTTCTACTGTATAATGATATCATGTGGTTAATGAGATGTATTGCAAGTTGATTTATATAGTTTTTTTTTAATAAAAATAACTAATACTAACGAATTTTATATTTTTTATACAGATATCAATCACTATGCGCACTAAGTAATGGGATTTTTACTATAAACTTTATCCTGCAAATTCCATAGTTCCGGAACATAAATTTATCCATATTCTTCCTGTAAATTTTACTTTCGTTTTTTTTTTATTTATGCTTAATTTAGTTATCCATAAAAGAATTTTAACTCTCTTAAACTCTCTTTAAAAATAACGTTTAGGCTTCACTTTAGAACTCACGGTCTTCAGGCTTTTACACTAAGCGAATGAAACTACACAATCCATTCTCTTTAGACCTTATTTGACTAAGGCCAGGAGCGCACTACGAACTTTTCGCCGCGCGGCGAGACAACCTGCGACGTATTTACGTGCGACAAAAAAAGCGCAAATTTTTATCCATATCATCGGAATATGGTACGTTTGGTGACTCTGTGGTACGTTTCAAAAGTACGTTGAACCGCCGCACCTCAAGAAAATTGTATTTTGTCACAAACTATCCTTCGCTGCGGAGATTTTGTCGCCAGGTGCGCGTAATACAAACTGTTACCGCTTGTTACAATTTTTCGTTTTTCCGCCGCGCGGCGAAAAGTTCGTGGTGTGCGCCTGGCCTACAGTTCGCACGAAGCGCCCGCGAGCCGCCGCGAGACGCCAAGGACCCCGCTCTCTTCTCCCAGGCGCGCCAGTGAAGCAACGCTTGTATTGCAACACACGGCCTAACAATATGACTCTATTATTAGTTTACATATTGTATTTAAACTGCTAAATTTAAATGCAATATGTAACTTCTTAACTAGGACCTCGTTTACTCCGTGAAAAAAAGATATTGAAACATTTTATTTTTATTTTATCAATACACATACGTATTCCTTATTCAGATAGGGCTAAGCAACAAAAGCTTCTAATGTCCACAGTCCACACGCTATCCGTAAACGTTAAAAAATCAATGTAAAGTACTAGCGTTTATTCAGTAATGAGAAGGGAAAAATCTCTTTTTCCTTAGGAACAGTCCTTTTTCCTTTCCTCTACAGTCCAGATAAGTTACTGAAAACGGCAGAACTGGCCGCATGCGGTAGACACTCAACATGCCATCTACATACATCACCTTACGAACTATTTTCTCAGTTGGTAGCATCGTCCATCCCTGCCAATTAATGGACAATTCGATAATGCGTAACGCACCTCCTGGTCTCCTGGTCGCTGGCGACAGATTAATTTTTTTTAGACATTTGTATAAAATGAACAAACTTACAATATTAACAATTAAAAGAGAAAATTCAAAAAATTGAGACTGATTCACATTATTCTGAAATAACTGGAATATGGAATGAATAATATCCACGTTCAGCAGTGGATGAACATCGGCTGAAATGACAACGACGAAGGTATATGCCAAAATAATGAAACAATTCAATGATAATATAATTTCACGGCTCACACAGGTTTCGCGGGAACCAACCGTTGCTCGGGCCTACGCAGCATCTGAGCTCGTACAATATGTTTGCTCATTTTCAGTTTCGGAGATGTTGTGTAAGACACAACGCAGACGATCTCTCGGAGGTCACATCACGTACATCACGTGCCTACTTTTCTTCTGGCAATGACATTTTGATGCGCTTTAGCAATCCCACACACTCATAGAGCCTGCTAGAATTATCACGTTTCAAATGAACTAGCCTTATCGTTTTATTGTGCTGTTTGAAATTTGAATATGCGATTTTATTGTTTACGATTATATCAAATCATCGTATGTATTATTATGGAACAGGACACAATAATAAGACAACAAATAATTTCAATACTTTATTGTCACTCTCTGACGAAATAAATACATTATGGCAACATTGAAATATCTTACGCTCACATATCTGCGGACGTTGATTAAAAAAACATTAAATATGAAACAAAATGTACTTCCACAATTATTAAATTATATTTAAGTAACGTATTCTTGTTGTTAGTGTTAAAAGACAACAGTAAACAGTTCATATATAACAATTGGTAATAAAATTAATCAGAAATATAATACGCTTGACTAGTTTTAAGACTAACATTAAAGTATATTTATAACGAAAAACTCCAAAGTAATTTCTGTACTCATTTTTTATCTGTAAACCAAATGCAATTTGAAATGACATAACTTTAGGCAAAGGTAAACAAACGAAAAGGTAAAAAAAAATCTACATTAATTATAAATGTCATTTTTTTTCTGTTTAACATCGGCTACCTAGAACTTAATTTTTTTAATCAATGTAAACGTTTTCTCTTAAAATACTCGAATATAACATACATAAATTAATATAATTTAAAGGTATAGACTCACGATGAAAGAAAGGATAATTTTAAAAATTATTTCTCTTTTAAATAAAGTTTAAAATTAGAATCAATAGTTCTTAGATACAATCTATGTCCAACATTTGCCGGTAGGCTCCACCGCCCACCACATGAAGTATGGAACAGCACTTGTTCTCCGTCTAACTTTACGATAGTAACGAGACGAGACTAATTACCATAACAATGCTAAAGTTTGTTAAATGTTATCATTTAAAAAACCTTAACAAATATTAGATCAACATAACTCTTTATGGTAGGAACTTAACTTGAAATTTTTCTTTCCTTTTATACCACACGTATCCATATCTTAATAATGTTACTTGATGAACTTTTTACCTGTATTGTATAATTTTTTTTTCTTTTTTTTTCGTATACTCCTGATATCGATATAAAAATAGTGATATAGTTTTCTCTTTGGTGTACTTAGCGTCTTAAGGCACTTAAGTAAACTCTAAGTATCTTGAGAACAAAATGTTTTACTTCATAAATTTAATAATCTGTGTAGGCCGCTGTCACACCGACGCCATCTAGCGACACGGGGCGATAATAGTCTTGCATCTCGCCCCAGCCGCGCGGCGCGACGTTGAAGTTCGGACCGCAGACAAGCGGCAGACGCGGGCTTTTCGGCGAAGCATAGACATCGTTCAGTTTGGTTGGCGCCAAAGGTACGGGCACTTCGATATTCTGTAACGTCATTGTTGGCGCGGACACCGGGAAGGGCTCCATTTTCGGCAGGTTCGATGTGTGCTTGAGCGCTGACTTGGGGTATGTTTTCTGGTTGCGCAAACTCGACGGTGGACGGTAGGGCGTGTCGTGGCTAGCGACCGGCGTCGGCGTCGAATTTGTATTCGATGTGTTGCGACCTGAAAAGTGATTATTATTCGTAAAGTTAATTACCACAATGTGTCGAGGTTAGGGTATTATTTCCATTTCAATTTCACGTGGTTTGGAACTTTCTCCTTGACTGTAAGACTCTGTTACTGAAAACATTATAAACAAATGTAATTTCGACCAGAGACAAATCTAGGTGACGATCAATCTAATTGATGATATTATATTAATTGCATTTTATGTTTGTTGCATCTTTTACTCACGGCTTCGTTCGCGTTGATTATTGTATCCGAAACAGTGTATGCCATACTCAATTGAATATTGAACTGACCGTCGATATTTAGTTATTGATATGCCAGATGGCGTTAAATGTCATTCAAAAGGACGCCAGATGGCGATGAATTCTATTCAAATTGCTTGTATTTATTACGTGGTGCTATTGTGTGGTGAAATTTAACATTTGGAAGTTGGTAATTTCAAATGTTAAATTTCGTGCCAGCACGTCTAAGCCTGGTGGCTCAACGAAACACACTGTACAAGACATGATAGGTAAGTGATACATTTACTCAAAGACGACGGTACAAATGATTTTTAAATAATACAATACATGTCATCATGTACAATCATCGCCGCAAACGACGTACATGAAGTGATATTTGTCGATTGCACTGCAATTTCTCTAGTTACAGCACCTTTAAAATCAAAATGCATTTGTTTAACATACTCCTTGCTAAGTGGTGGAAATAGGCGTTTTGAAGAGGTCTACCAAAACAGATTTCTTTTAGCCTATAATTGATGAACGTTTACTTCGTCTACCTACACATGAACGTCATAACGGCGCACCACAGACGAATCTATATGATAAAATTGGTCAGAAGAATATCAAATGGACAATTGTGAGACTAATGAGAGCCCATTGTGACACAGGAGGGTTACCTCGTCCTTCGTGCACCCACTTGACGGAGCGCTTCTTGCGGTTGACGTACATGCTCTGTCCGCGGCTGCTGAGGTTGCTGGCGTCGCTGAGCGAGCGCGAGATGACGCGCGCCAGCTCCATCTGTTGCTGAACCGTGGGGTGCACGCCCGGCACGTAGAACGCCGACGATGCGAACGTTTTCTCTGAAATATTGAGACAAATATAATTAGATTATTGTTTTTAATTCATCTGCGTCAAAAAAAGTCAATTGTAGCTATTGCATTTGAGCTATGAAGATTTATCACTTTTTATCGCAGCGCTATCAAAGAGTACGCAACCTGATGCCGTCACAGAACACCGGCATAGTACTAGTACGTTTGATGTGGCAAGATTAGGGGCCAAAGCCCTATTCATTCATACTTCGCTCCTCTTATTGACGTAACCTCTCCCTTCCCCTATATAAGGGCTAAAAGTTTCGGAAATAAAAAAAATCGTTTCGCCGACTTGTTAGCTGTGAGGTGATTGGTTAACATAATTGGATTAGGGATACACTTAATCTACTAATGATCTGTAATGTAATAATAGATATAATTTTAATACAAAGAGGGGTCATACCAAACTTGCGATCTTTCTTGATGAGATGCTCCTCGGCGTCAGGCGCGGGCGTGAAGATCTTGTTCAGGTCCACCTCCTTGTCACCGACTATCACCGGCTTGTTCTCCAGGTCCTCCTATAAATCGCAATAAAACGTATTTAATTTTAAATAAATTAGCAAGAAAAAGCACCAAAACTATTAATAGACTATTTCTACATCTAATATATACAATTGTACACTAAACAAATGATTACAGTCAAACACATTCTAATTATTTTATTTCTACTTCGAATGGAAAAAGAGACAAAGTAGTATCCAAGATACATATAATATTATTTTGACAAACGACGCGTGCAGAATATCATTTGATCGCTACTATTCACGTAGCAAAACGTTAACGAATTGTTTTTCAGTCTAGTAACCTTTTCCTACAATGTACAATAAATCGTTATGACGTCATCGGTATCTGATCTCATGATATTGTGCACGAATAGTAATGTAAGGTTGCAAGTGTGGTGGATCCCAGGGGCAGATCTACATCGGGGCTTTTTGGCTTGCAGTGCAGGGCCGCGTGGATATAAAGGTGATGGGCGATTGTGGCAATAAAAAAAACAATCGACTGAATCGAAAAAGTTTCGCATTCGATTTTCGATTTAATCATCGTTTATTGGGGCGAAGAAAAAAAAACAATTCAAATTAGCTACGATGTTAAAGTTTTAACATAACTAATTTGCATCGGTTTGTTTTCGTTGTCCGATCATATTCAATACTGGTACAAGAAGCCAGCGCCCCACAAACTTACGGTCTGCTCTTGCCCTACCCAGACGGATACCACTGTGTAGTCTATTTCTATATACATAACTGCAATGTAATGAATCATCTTAAAATATTGCTGGCCTAATTAGAAGTACCTACGTTTCTCACGACGACAGTTTATATGGTATTATGGTATAGTCATCTATGTTGTGTCTTATACAACAACGGGGTTCACTAGAGACAACGATCTTAATTCTCGTAATTAAGTTCGTTTCATACCTCTTTTGTTACTTACTTCAGGTTAATTATTATCATTAGATAAACCATGCAAATAAATCACAATATATATTAGTAAAAGCTATTAATTACTTAAAAAAGACCTACTACTACAAGCAAAAAAGTTTCCTATAAAAAGAAAAAAAAATCCAGTATAATAATCCAATAGTATTCCCTCAGTTATCAATATGAAAGAGAAGATAAAAACTATACTTAACAATAACACACTATATCTATTAAAACATAAAAAGAAACGATAGTTTAAAACACGATTCTAATCTCTATTCACACTAAGATATTCAAATTAGGCATCTACTTTAAATATGTGAATATACTCAACAACTGAACTCTAGGCGTATGGCGTCGATTAACAATCCTGTTTTAATATATCATTTCTTTGTTTAAAGATTACATAAACAATTCCAGTTTATAACAAACAAATATATGATATCTATATCACTTTTGAATAAACCATATTTACAGATGGCGCTACTGAGTCCATGATTCATTTACAAATTTTTCAATAATCTTACTGATGGCTTATCCAGTGTTTGAGTTTCGGGAAGTTCTCGCATCTCTGCATCGTTCTGTGTGGTGTTAACACATTATAAATTATTTAGGGTAATTTTGAATAAAGATGTTTTGTTCTTGCAACATTATCTAAAGTGTCACGCTGAAGCCTAAATCTAAAAATGTCACTGCGGATCGGCCGGGTAGAAATTTTGTTACATTTATAAAACATTTCTCTTTTAATGTTACCGTGAGTTTACAGTGCTAAGAAAAATCACATAAAACATGTTGTTATCTCTCTCGTTCACTATAAAAAAAACAGAGATGACTACATGTTTACAGGTGAAGGTTTTCGTAAAGTCACGGTTACCATACTCCATAAACATGACATAATAACCTATTCAGAAAATGTAATTTCCCTTGGTTTATCTCTTATCAAGTCTAGAGTGTTCATATTATTCAAGTGTTATTGTTAACAAACACCTTGTACTTGTAATTAATTATAATAATAGTTTATAGTATTATTATTTTGTTATGAAATTTTTTACTCATGTCAGTATTGTCTTTTGCTCTTAGTTTATTTTAGAATGTCAATGGGACACTAAATCTAAGTTCGTACTATGTTACAATATGTTCTTAAAGCTTTATTAAAGCCGTTTTGAAGCCTTTATAGTTTTCCATTCCAGGTATGATATGTTAGGATGAGTTTGTCGCCATACACAAAATAGCGTTATAGCGTTGCGTAATTTGGTAGGTACTCAAATACAAACACGAATGTAGCGGGTTACGGTGTCTTCCTCGGTTAACCAAATGGTGAGAACGTAGAACTGTCCACAATACTAAGTATGCAAAATACTTTGTCTTCTTGGACTTGGCGCTAAAATTTTACCATTAAATTGATTTTGCGATATGTACGACGCTTCTCAACCAATCCTTTAAGAATATATAGCAAAACATTTCTCATGACAATTCGTTTAAACGATAATAGATCTTGTAGCATGTGTCTTGAGTTTAATTTTGATTAATTACTCGTGCACTTGGGACGTTGTGAGTATGATAAATGAGTAAGTAGTTTTGGCAGATGTCCAAGTTAGAGCGCGCGCATCGCCAGGCCGCCATGCCAATTTGCGATGTACAACACAAATTTAGTTTATATTTTCAGTATTGAGGCCAATACGTCTATGAAACGCGCCAGATTAGAAAAATCTTCGTTACCCCATAAATTCGATGTTGTGTTCGCCTAACAATAGTTATTTTTGTCTTATATGTGAATACTATATCTTCAAATTTTCATATGACTCATTTAGAAGTTCGGAAATAAAAACATTTTGCAGGTAACATAAAATCTCGATCTAAATCTTTGATTTTTCTTGAAAGTAATTTAGACTAATTAAATTGGTACGATAGCTCATTGCCAATACTAACTAATATCTTTCTTTCAAAATGTCGGTCTTCATTTCCAGGCATGTTTCTAAATTTGTGGCTAAATGTTTTCAAATGTTTGGCCAAATGTTTCTAAAATTGTGTGTGTTGTGTTAGGTTAAATGACTGTCACATTCGAAACTAGTACAAAAAATAGTAATTCTTATCATTGCTAGCGATCTTTCTGACCAAAAAATTGGATACAAGTTTAAATCTAAATATTTTTGCATCACTTTGCAAATTTGCTTTTAAAACGTAACGCAAATAAACTTAAAATATGGAATACTCTGGACCCACGAGCGTTCTTCGTACAATCTAAAGTATAGAATCATTGATTAATTTAACTAACGTTAGGAGAAAATCGATGAAGTCTAACATGATCCTAGAGTAGAATTGTTTTGCCGCGCGCGAGCTATTTCCGTATGACTTCTTGCGTCATAAATCGTTTACGATTTGGCTGCAACACTTTTAATGCCGTTTGAAGTAATGATCAATGTTAGTTTCAGAATACGCTATTGAGGTAATAATCTATCTTGACAAGATCTCAAAAACTGAGCTCCATTGATTTAAATAAATATATAACTACCCTGTAACCCAAACGGGTAGGCGAAGATTACGGATTGCCAATTGGCACGGTCCTGGCACACCTGTCTCGATTATTCTACGTTTTTCTTTAGTATTTACTTGAAAATTCCATTCTCAATGCAGACGCCTGCTGAGATCAGATTTTAAGCAAATCATATCCAAAATGTATTTTACTGCAAATAAATATAAAATTAGTTCCTTCCTTTCCTAGTATATGGTTGGTCGTTAAATTCTTTTATCCTATTGTGTTTGGTTTTCTGTACTAAAATATAGGTTTCTCTTCTTCTTCTATGAGTGCCTTCTTCTCACGAAGGTTGGAGACCATCATGACACTTTGAACCTTCGACTTGCTCTAAATAAGGATCGCGTGCTCTTGTGGAATCATTGGCGTAGATTTTTCAGCCAAGATGTTCATCTCCTGAACCTCTTTTTCCCTGTATCTTTCACTGTACAATAATAAATTACAACAATTCATATTTTGGACTACACATTATAGGTTGCTGAATGGTACCTTTCTTTATGGGTGATAATCAAAGGGATATCTACAGATGGTATAGATTCTCCTCCTGATTTCACGACATAATGTCACTATTGGATGTTGGTGTGCCCTCTATAGAAGTAGTCCTAGCT
>DWTW01000012.1:0-28342 GCA_018246275.1 Papilio slateri
AAAACAAACATTTTTCGGATCCGAGTGGTCGGCACACAGCACGCCAGGTGCCGAACACTCGGATCCGACAAATGTTTTTTTTTTTTTTATAAATGAACGGGTCGCGGTCGGATCCGAGTGGTGAGCACCGAGCGTGTTAACGGTATATATTTGGTCGTATATATGTATATAGTCATATTAACGTAATATTCCTTAAAAAATATTTAGTAGTAGTCGAGAAAAAAGGCAACAAACATCCATCCACCAATCCATTTGCAAACATACGACCTTTTATGTTTACTTATAAGTAGAATTTTTGTTCACTTTCAAATTTATAAACGTCTGATGGAAATTTACTAACTTCAGATTTGTTTGTAAGGGTGACTGTACTCCGCTTTATCGGAGCGGACAATTACTGTCCCTATGCATAAATTTCAGACATAGCCGACGGAATAAGCTTTCATTTGCATAGTAATTTACGTCTAATATCATCGATTGAGTATGTCCATCGGGTAAAGGTTAAAATAATACATTTTTTTACAGAAGAAAGTAGCAAACGAGCTAACGGTACACCCGATATTAAGTGACCGCCGCCCACAGGTATCTTCAACAAACGAATGAGTTGCTGATGCGTTGCCTACCTTTAATGGTCAGAGGATAAATAGAACAAAAGGATATTTCCTCTTGCTTTCCATCCCTTCCCCCGTTAAATCCCCATCTCCTTCCCGTCCTTTCCTAATTAGGGAAGTATTTAGGCCTCCGGTACGTCACTAATTAGACGAAACACAGAAAGACTTCTACTTCACCCTGTCTTCTGTGGGGTCGTCGTCGTATTTCACCGGTCGAGCCGGCCCATTCATGCAGTAGATGTTATTGTTGCGGGCTCTACCACTGTAAATTATACTATACTAGCGACCCGCCCCGGCTTATGGCCCAGGGTATGGCCCACCAACAATGTTTTTTTGTGTCGTATGTCCAGCCGACTACGTCTTCTTCAGTAATCATCGTTATTATTCAGCCAATTTCACGTCGTCTTCATCATCTTCATCATTCAATGAATTATATACCTAAATCTTCCTCATGAATCACTTCGCTTATTGCTTAAATGTATGAAAATTCATTTAGTAGTTTTCAAAAAGACAGATATAGTCAGCTCGGATACTTTGTTTTATAAAATGTAGACTCTTTTGTATAGAAAACTAATAAACAAATCCACGATTCATCAAATATAATGTGACCACCACCGACTACGTACAAATTAACCATCAATAACAACACCGAAGAAGGTGTAACATTGTAGATTTATTTTGTAATTTATGAATCAGAATATAAAAGACCGCTGAGCTTATGTGATTGGAAGTTTGATTTTAAAACCAATATTTATTTATTGCTTATTTCCAAACTCCTCCAACCACCGTGCAGTTGTGGTAAAATAACTTTTATTAATAATTAAAATGATTTTTTTATCTTTTATCGGTATAATAAGCCAATGAATTGACTTTGGCTGCATAGACTTGATACAGCGGAGTGAAAATTAAAGCGTTAATATTCCGCGAACCAAGTTTGCAGAGTAAACAAAGAGTAAATGTTGGTTTTTCGTCATTGTTGATACTTATTTTGAATTTACCTTTTGTTTTTGAAGGAGCTTAAAGGATAAAAAGAATAAATATTTAAAAAGGTCAAATACCCTATTAGGTTCCTATAATTATATTTTTTTATATACTCGTATATAGTATGTGGTGTTTTAGTGTGTAGTTGAAACATATTTATAATTAAAAAGTAATATAAACAACTAAAACAAATAAACACACTAAACACTTAAATTCACATATTCTTCCACGCATTTGTATGCAGCCTCTGTGAACTTCGACTCGGTACAACTAAATATATCTATCACTTTAGACATGATGCCTTATGGCACGCGACATCGGGGCATTTCCTTATAGATGCGCTCTCGCGGTAGCGTATATATTTATATAGATAGATATATGTTTATAGTATGTGTTTCCGAAACATAAGTCGAGTTCATTTACTGTATCGCATCTTAAACAATGTAATAAATTTTCCTTAACCGCCACAAAGATGTTTCCCTCAAAGATAATATAATCAAAAACGCCGGGCTCAAGCCGCGGGACACAATAAAGGAATCATTACCGGGGTGAAGTGTATTTAGGGATTTCTGGGGATACGCAGTGGATAAGGCGGAGCGTTGTGCAGGGAATTACTGACTTATCTACGGTTTTTTTTTCTTCTATTCTCATTGATTATACAAAATGCCGTTTTAGGAGATTAACTAGGGATTTACTTTCATTGGGGGATAACATTATTTCTATGTTATATGATGATTTTTGTGTTGGAAAAAGATATTAAAAAGCTACATCGGTTAAGAATTATGAAAGTATATAACCTGATAACCGACATTGCCCCAAGAATTGCAAACCTTAATTGGCAAGGGGCCGGGCACATTGCTCGCCGAACGCATGGCCGATGGGGCCTAAAGGTCCTCGAATGGTGGCCGCGTACAGGCGCAGCCTCCCACACGTTGGACCGATGATCTGGTCAAGGTTGCAGGAGCAACCCACTGGATGAGGGTGGCAGGAGACCGATCACTGTAGCGATCAATGAGGGAGGCCTACGTTTAGTAATGGACGAATATTGGCTGAAACGACGAAACTTATTTATCAGGTACTACCTGATAAATACGTTTCTGAGGTTTGCTTTTATTGGCAGACAGTTACCAATAATAGCCTGAAGTTCGATTGTAGCTTCTAACGACAGCTTAGCCATATTTTATGGGGTTCAAGGGGAATAGACAATGTACAAAAACACCAAAAATGATATGAATGAATTATAATATTTGAGCAGTAACATATTTAATGTGGAGGTCGAGAAAAGGCCTGCCCTGAAAAATAAAACAAAACGCAATACTCGCAAACGGTACGTTCGCGTTATTACGTCACCACTGGTAACAAAAGTGTCGTTGTGAAATTATATGGAATTTCAAAAGACGGCCTTATTTGATGTACAAAATGATGGAATAAAAGGCTCTTTTCTTCAATTGTGTATTATCCCGCTGCGCAATAAAATGGCTAAGCTTAGTACGTTATGATTAAAGCAAAGAATTTTTTCTCATATAGTGTAATGAAATTGAGGGATCCTTAATGTAATTTTGTTTTTGTTTTCATAAAATGTAACATTACGCCTTTATTGCGGTTAACAGAGTTTGTATTCTTTCTGCGTCTTACTGAGCTTATAACAGTTAAGCAATCATTTGTAATTTTATACATCTATGTACGATCTAGCCACAGAAGGTTGTTAGAAGAGCGTTGTTGGCATCACAAGCGAATGTGGCCTATGTTTTTTGTTTGTGGAAGAAGGTGGCAAATGAGCAAGCGGTTCACTATATTAAGTGAACATAGGTATCTTCAATAACCTAATGAGTTGCAGAAGCGTTGCCTACCTTTAATGGACAAAGGTGGAGATAAACAGAAAAATGGATATTTCCTTTTCCTATCCATTCCCTCCCCCGTCTTCGTCGTTCTTATTAGAAAAGGATCAATCCTTTAATCCTTTAAGGGGAAGATGGAGTATGATAGCAACATATATTATAATATATGAGTGTGATCATACTAACAAAATGTAATTAGTGAAAAAATATAATTAAGGAAATAGGTTAAAATTCTAATTGAATATTAAAAATTGGTACATATGAAATAGAGCGACAAAAATGTATATATAACATAAAAATAAAATGCTGCCCTGTTCGCACCCCTTATTGATAATAATATGAATAAAGTACAATACTTACCCTGTCTTAGAGAGATTAGTTAGGTGGGAAACCCACCCACAGTGATACAAAAGATGACGCATGATAGAAAGAATAGTGTGAAGAATAAAAGTACGAGCGGCATAAATGAGATATATTGTGGTGAACTTGAGTATTGAGATTTTCTTACTAGTTGAATTCGTGTGCCACTGAAGCATATGGACAGTTTTAATATATTTTGAGTTTAGAACTCAGACTCTTATTAAATTTAATATTATAGAAATCATATGACTAAATATTTAGACGACATATTAATCGTGCTTAAAGGCGCTGCAGATTGTTATAAAAGTTCGGGAATGACATCGATTTTTCTAGGACAAAACAACAAGTGAGGGGCGGCTCGCCTGATACTGAGTGCTCAATGGAAATATTCACAACACCAGAGGTGCTGCGGTTGACTCATATTTCCTCATTCGCAATATATATTGTGAATTAAAGTATAAAAAAATGTGGTTGCCTTCATATTGAGGTTCATATTGTTTTGGTTCAAACATTCAATTAGTTTTTGTGTTAATTATTGTACATTGAAAACCTCATTTAATAACTAATGGGTTGTATATTATAATAGTATCGACCTTGAATCGTTCTGTGATGCTAGCGCTACTCTGAGTATATTTTCTTAATTATAAAATTACATTTGAAGAATAAGAATGTATGTCAACAACAAAACCTCTAGACAACAGTAAAAATTTCCTCAAAAAATGATTAAAAATGAAAGGCCACTGTTGCTCCGGCTCGTTAGTTACGTCGCTTGACGGCCGAAAATATTTTTAATTTTCCTGCCTTAGCTTCTGTACCACAATAGCCTACGTGAACTTTTAACCTGCAGACGTTTTGTGTTAATATAAATTTAATGAATGTTATACATCATATATGTATACACATATAGGGGTTTAATAGTTTTGAATATATTATTTTAATTTGGCATACAACCAGCGTTAGAAGTCTCGTAGCTAGAACGCCTTATTGTTTTTAAATATATACCATAAAGCAAACTTATTGTTTTTCAAATCAAATTCAAGACAATACTTTGATGTTGAAGCGGTGGTATATGCTTTCATGTTATTACCTCAATATAATTTTTAATATAGACTAGTTGACCCTGAAAACTTCCTTCCGCTTTAGAATTTATTTATGTTGGGTTACCCATATTCATTGGGGAATCCAGGAGTGGACTAAGGGAAGAAAGCTTCCGTGGCAAGTTTTAAAGTCTTTTTTTATTAGTCTGATTATTATTATTCCATTTTTTGCCCGCATTACACTTTTTGATTCTAACTTAGACTATATCAAATATAGTGTGCTTTTTAGTTTTTACTCTGATAAAATCTACCGCAAGGTGGGCCTCGCCCTCCCCCGTAAATGACAATCCTGAATCCGCTACTGGCTATATCAATTTGTATGAATTACTGGATGGGTTGCACTCGAGTTGATTCCCTTCATAGTAGCACCTTGAAATATACATTTTTCTCTTTGTCGTATAAGTAAACATGTATAATTATCAACTCTTTGCAGTTTTTGTTATTTAATCAGAGGTAGCGTTGTACTATTTTATTCAAACCACCACATATATAAAATACTTATAAAAGTCTTTGACAGTCTGCAATGTCAAATCTAATGACAATTGAAATCAATTATTGAATTTAAAAATAAAAATATACAAGAACTCCTTTGCCCCAACGACGTACGAAAAATGTATAAGAAAACGGAATTTCTTGATACATATTTTTGTCGTCAATTTTTCATATACTTTATTAGCTATTCTGCTATTCGTCGATCAAATATCAAGAAAATCTGTGCATCCGTCCTTGAGCTATAAATGGTGTAACTAACACGACTTTTGTTTTATATACATAAATTAAGCTATAATACATTTTCAACTAACAAAAAAATTTCACAAAAGTGGTAGAGATTACGACTCCCCATTTGGCGTGACCCTGGAAGGTACACATTATGCAATCCAGGCATCCAGGGGAAACATTTTCGCACTTTATAATATGATGCAGAAGGTCTCATTGTCTTTTATTAAATAATATGTGTATGTGTGAGTCTAGCGTATACACATTAGACTCTCACAAGCACGCACGCACGCACGCGCGCACGCGCACTCTCATGATACATATAACATAACACGCGCGGGTAAATCAAAAGTGAATATTCTTAAACATTGTTAAAACATAACACCCATAACCTGTACGGTACAATTTGATATTTTTATTTTATTTTACAGATAAAATATGTGTCCCAAAGCAGTTTATGAAGGCTTGCGAGGAGATGCTGGAGGTGCCAACAAAGAGCAAGGTCTCTTTGGAATGTATTCCGGCAAGAGACAGGTAAATTTCTTGTTGTAATTATATTTCAATTTTCTTATTAAAAATATCTTCTCTTACTTGCCCTCTGTGATAAAAAATAAGGTCGAAAGTATAGGATAAAATATATAATTTACATGTGATAAAAAGTCATTAAATTCTGTTTAAGCTGATTACTTTAAAATAATAATAAATAACTCGTGAGGATGCTGTAAACATAATTCAGAAACTTCGCATTGGTAGTTGCGTAAAGCAAAAGATGAATGAGGAAAGAGAGACAAAGAAAACATATGATACAAAGATATATAATATGGTACACCACATAACGTACGAACGCGAAGGTGGTAAACAAATGTGTGAATGAGTAAGTACTATGAAAAGTGTTAACAATTGTAGGAGCTTTTATTTATTTATTAACAATTTAAAATTCGCTATTGTGCTACCAAGAAGTATTTAGTACCTATGGAAAAACATTTTTTTTTTATTTTTACGATCAGTATTCAACAATGTAGCTGCGATTGATCTACGTGCTTAGACTACTTCGACTCACGTATCAATATAGTATCCTCTACATATGTACGTCCCAAAGGAATTTAATCGTAAACACAAAGAAGAAAAAAAATGTTGATTGCAATCGTTTTCCTGTTGTTATTTTTAGACCTAGACATCAATTGTATAACATTATTTGATTAAAAGAAGATCTTCGAGACAAAAAATTATATTTATTGCGATGATCGATGATTGAATACGGTTTATATAGATATGTGGTATTGATGTATCTATGGGTGTTTTTAAATAAATTAACCACTGATGGGAAGATCAGACATAAGTACTCTGAAACGTAAAAACTTGTTCAGACATAAAGAAATAAAGCAGTCTGAACTTGAAAGAGCTTATTATGGTCTGACAAACAATAATCGGTAGATTGCCGTTTCATCTCTCGAGGTAGAAATGCATATTTGATTTTTAGTTAAATTAAATTTAATACACTAACTTGCGGTTAAATGAGATAGATACGAAGCCGTTAAGAGTTTAACTAACAATAAAACAGTCATACACTATGATTCCAGCCGGCTTAAATACTAATAAACCGTTACTTTCGTTTTAAAACGTAGTTAAGATTTATCGAATATTTTCACGCCATGTTTTAACTCCTAATCATTTCTCATTAAGAACATCAATATAAACGGGGTTTTTAAAATGTAGATGTGATTTAAAATTTTCGTATTTTAAATAGTGTCTTTATTATAAACAACTGTTACCCGCGATAAAAATTTCGGGATAAAAGGAACCCTATCTCCTTTTTAACCTGGGCAATGTGTTTGCCAAATTTCGTGATCATCGGTTGAGTAGTTTACGCTTGAAAACGTATAGCGATTGATCTCGAATTTAAGTGAGATGGATGAAGACTATGTCTTTCTTATCCGGATTTTTTAGGTACAAAAAAAACACTTTTGGCGAACTGCCTCATCTTACATCGATAGTAATTTAAACGTATTAAAACTAAAAAATCCACTTCAATTCGCGAAAATCCTGAAACACTCCGGAACCACTTATCGGATCGCGATAAAATTAAAATGGGACCAACCTGGAATCAAAAATATAGATTACAATAAGAACTTTAAACATCGAATTATTAATGTTAAAGTCTTGAGGTTACAAACCTAACAACAAGCGAATTGAGAACCTCCCCCTCATTTTTGAGGTCCGTTAAAAACATGATGATTTGAGGCAAAGAGAGCTTAAATCGAGCTCCAATTACTAACTCTGTGTATCCAAGTCTGTAGTATTAAAATGTGTGTGAAAATCATTTATAGTTAATAATAAGCTAATCTATAAAGTATGTAATTATCTCTGACTGTGTAAATTCAAGTGTAAATAATCTATGTGGTTGTTTCAGAGTGCAATGTCTGGGCTTCGTCCAGCAGCGACAAGCGGACTTAGTGCCGACTGACCCAGAGGACATGTACGTCGCCTCCAAGATACCCAACCAGGATTTCGTCGTCTTCCAGGAGTACAGGACTGACGAGGAACCCGATGGTATAACAATAATAAAATAGATTTTTTTAATTGAAGAAGATGGCAAACGAGAAGCTGTATTAAATGACCGCAACCCATAGGCATCCGCAACAAGCTAATGAGTTGGAGATGCGTTGCCTACCTTTAATGGAAAGAGGGGGGATAACAGAAAACTACTTGTAAGGAATACATGATAAGTCTATTCCTGAAATATTTTATAGAAGGAAGTTGGCAAGCGATGTGTTGTCTCTGTTTATTTAATCAAATAATAAGTATTGGCACATCATTGTAATGCGGCATACACCGGGTGTCCCACGGCAATGCTACATCCAGACGAAGTCTCTTAATAATTGTAGATAGGCAGTTTTACTTAATGGAGACTTAATTTTAATATTAAAAAGAAATTGAACTTAAAAAAATAACAATACCAGTCCCTGACTATCCAGCATCCGTAAGGTAACTAGTTTATAAATAGATTTCAATCAGAATCAATTCGTCGATCGACATAAGGAATGCCAATAAACGCTTCTGGCATTCACTTGAGTAAAAGTTTGCGTACAGCACATTTATCTTTGCTCTTGTAAATCTACAATACACTTTACGTTTCATTATTTATTTATTTATTTTACTACTATTATTACTATTCATAAATAGTAACGTTTATTTAAACAAATTCAATATTTATAATATTTCTAATTCAATATAATATCACCTTAATGAGGATGGGAAATGGATATTGTGCTATAATGTAAAAGGTTCCATTTGACTAATAGACCGGAATTAATCCGAGGGGAAGGGCGGACTTTGATATGGGTCATTGAACCGACAGGAAAACTATGCACAAGTGTGTATGTATTACAGTCAACAATCGTTACTATTGTTTTAACCTGATAAAAAAAATTTCCACTGGTTATAATTGAGTAATGAAGTAGACATTTATACAATTATATCCTTTTATACGTTTACCTGTGGTAGAGCTCTACAATGCCAAGGGCTGTAGCATGATTAATAACATAATATAGCGGCTCGACCGTATTACCGTGGTAATACCCCGGTTAGGGCCCAGTAGGGCGTACCCTCACAGAAGACAGGCGTGAAGTAGAGGTATTTTATACTTCTACGTTTCGTCTGATGCGTAAGGTGCCTTAGGCCTAATCCCCTTCCCCTTCTCATCCTTTTCTACTCTCGTTTTCTTTATCTACATCCCTTCTCTGTCCTCCATGAAGGCTATATCTGAAACATATCTATTTATTTAATGTCTATGCTCACCTAACATCAAGTGAATCACTTTTATTTATAACGTTAATTTTCCACTGCTTGTTAACGGAAATAAACGTAATCAATTTTCTTCCTCTTTGTATCACTGCAATTCTTATAAAACTGAACAAATTGAAGCTTAAAAAACTATAACAACATCACGACTACCGCTTTCCAATGTGTATTTATAGTGAAGCAATATTTTTATTAGAGAATGATATAACAATATATTGGATTGCCCGATATTGCTATTCGAAATGTTGAGATAACAATCTAACCATTTTTTTTATCAATTCCTTTAGATAACTTTCACTTCGGCCTCTGGTCATTCGATGTCTACTGTCTTGGCAGGGTCTTAAGTCTCTTCACACTTCACATGTGACATAATTTTATTTGAATTGCTATCCCACAATTGGTAAAGGGATTTAGAAAGTCAAATATTTGTGTGAATCATATCTTTATATATATATATATAATTCTTCTGTACGTGTGTAGACAGTGAACTCCTCCTAAACGGCTGAACCGATTTGAATGAATTTTTGTGTATGTGTTGAATCTAAACCATCCTCGAATCCACTTGGGATTCGAGGATGGTTTAGATTCACAAATAAACCCAGCAGATGACGCTGCCATCGGGTTCCAAAAGATTATTTTAAATATTATGACGTAAGCTGAACCCGCAAGCAAGACAACCTTAATGCAAGAGTTGTCCTGCTGGGTCCACTAGTCTTAATATAAATTTTATTGTTTACTCTCTAGCCTAACGTCTTTTTAATAGTTTTTTTGTTGTCTCTTAAGCCCTTTTAGTACTCTTTAAGATACAGAATATACGTTAAATATTAATCTTCCAGGTTTATTTAAAAATTGTATTGTAATTTGCAACAATAAATCGTTTATCATATCACTAAGCTACCAAAAACATTAAAATAATTGTTTTTGGAATACAATAATAATAGAATATATCAGAAACACGACTATGAATAAATTTCAGAACTGGGAAATTCTTTAGCACAATAAAGCCTAACGGAATTCCCCGGCTGTCGTCCCAAACCCTCTCCGCTATTGACCCTACCCTTGGGTCACTCCAAATACCTTTGTATTGCGATACTATGCATGATAATGTTGTTTTACATTATTCATAATAAGGGTCTTATGGTTAAAATATGTCGTATAATGTTCACAACTGTTGAATTAATTTTAGTTAACCTAACATTCTTGTTAACCATTTTCTCTAAACTAAAGCGGAACTGAAGAGAAATTAAAGGTAATGTACGATTCAAGACAACAGTTCTTTAGTGAATGGAAACTTTGAACGGGTCGAGTTAGTGAAAGCATGTTAAAAAGTTAAAAGGTAGGCCATAGGTTACTTATTACTTTATTATTAGCATAACCACTCCGTTCTATCCGTGACTTATTCGGGATTTTAAAAAGGAAATACAAATTAAATTTAAACAATGTATCTTTTAGCGGAATTCCGATACGAGGCTGTGATCGTGGTGCACAAAGACCTGCCGATCAACAGCTTGGATCAGCTGAAAGGTTTGAAGTCGTGCCACACGGGAGTCAACAGAAACGTCGGATACAAGGTAACTCCTTAATACTTTAGTAAAAATGTCTTTTTTAGCCGTATTCATCTTACGAGCATATTTTTGGAAACAATTTTAGGAACATGAAGAAAATTACTTAAAATCAATTGATTTGGTTGAAATCGTGAGATTATTTGCAATAATAATTACTTTTAATTCTTCTCCAGATTCCGCTTACAATGTTGATGAAGAGATCAGTCTTCCCCAAGATGAACGACCACAGCATCTCGCCGAAGGAGAACGAGCTGAAGGCGCTCTCGACTTTCTTCACGCAGTCCTGCATCGTCGGACAATGGTCGCCCGACCCCAAAACAAACTCGGCTTGGAGTAAGTTTCTAACTCCATGATGACTCATTCTAACTTTGATTCCTAGCCGTGTCAAATATTTTGTATGGTCCCGTGTACGAATCCCACGCAAGTAAGTATAATAAGTTGGTCGATTAGACTTAAGCTCGATCATGTGAATGCTCATCCAGTGCCACTTTGAATATGTTAATGAAAAAATGTATACAGAGTAAGCATTGTCTGGGCTCTACCTACTCCCTATAACTCTATCCATGGGAAGAACCACAAATGTCCCAGTGAAGTAGTACTTCTGTCCCTGCCTCATCTCTTTTTATACATATTATGGATAACAATAGTAGTAAAAAGCGTCGTTATATATAATTTATTGTCCCCAGAGTCGCAGTACAAGCAGTTGTGCTCGCTGTGCGAGCACCCAGACAAGTGCGACTACCCCGACAACTTCAGCGGGTACACGGGCGCGCTGCGCTGCCTGGCGCACCACGGCGGGCAGGTCGCCTTCACTAAAGTTATCTTCGTGCGCAAGTTCTTTGGGGTAAGTTATTGTTTTATACCCGAACATATCCAACATTAATACGAAATAAGTGAATTTCTTTTTTCTAAAAAAAATATAGATATCTATACACTGGGACTTACGCCTTAAGTTACATATAGTATGAGACACCAATGAAATATGTAATTATTTAAAAGAAATAAATAGCTTTATTTTTTGCTACTACAAGTAAGAGTAAAAACAATCAAAATCTACTGGTCACAAAAGACAAGCAATCAAATGAGCACAAAATTTATTCATTATGTATATTTTTCTGTTCAATTGTCGTACAAAAAACGGAAAGTGCAGCGGATAACATCACCGCCTCTGTTGAAATTACATATTTTAGAACCAGCAAGGGACTATCATATTTATGTCATAAAAATAAAACATCTCATTCCATCAGTTACAAAAGACGGACTTCTCGACACGATGCTACTACGAGTTTTTATTTTATTTTAATAACTATGGATATTATTTCAGCTACCAGTTGGAACCACTCCCGCTTCGGAATCAACAGAAAACCCTGACGAATTTTCGTACCTCTGCGTGGACGGATCAAAGGTTCCGATTAGGGGTAAACCTTGCACCTGGGCTGCCAGACCCTGGCAAGGGCTGTTGGGCCACAACGATATACTGGCAAAGCTATCGCCGTTGAGAGAGAAGATCAAGCAGCTAGCTGACGCCGGTAAGTATTGCTTTGTGTGCTGAGATATGTCATTGAAGAATCTACTTCCAACCTATACAACATATCCCAAAACCAAGAACTCCTGAGCTAAGATAGCTAAGAGCTAAGAGCTAAGATAATCTTCTCATTCTTCCCTTCCTCTCTTCCCTCAGCACCGACGGCAGCATGAGAACAAAAACCTTAATTACTTTTAAGGGCACCCAAGTGCCTAGGTTCGTTACCTACAAAAGGAGTAATTACACTCGATAGCAGCACAATAAATAGCATATTGTGTTATTGGATTGATATAAAGTAATGAATATGCAAATACGTTTTCATTTGTATATATGTATAAATAGAAAGTTTTTTTATCTTTTCAAGATTTCTTCTATTTTAAGCGGTTTCTTTGCTCCTTTTAAAATTTAGGTATCTAATTATAAAAAGTTTTCCTCCAAGCATTGTGTACAAATATAAACTCATATCTGATCCATTGTGTACGAAACGAATTGAGAATAATAAAATACAGCCGGAAGAACCATTCCCTTTCAAGTGAACAATTATTTGCATCCCGAGTGCCGAGAATGGCGCGGAATAATAGCTCTCATAATTACTTTTCTGTCTCTAATTTTAAAATATTCCAAGGAATATAAAACGTCTAATTAATTCTTTTGCATATAAATGCGTACAAATTTTATATTTTAATACATCTTAATAGTATAAAATAAAAAAAAAGTTTATTTTATGTACTTTGTTATTACAAGTACGATATCATTTACATCATTATACTTTTTTATTTCCTGCCCTTCTCCCACTTTATATGGGATCGGCACAGTACGACCGAAGTCCATACTGTAATAGGTTTAAGCTATAGTTTTTTTACGGCCGGCCGCCTGCCTGACGCCAACCCTCCTCGGGCATACATTTGAAATATTAGTAGATTTTCGGAATAAATTACAAACATTTCTTTCAACCCAGTTGTAAACTTGTTTGGACATGGTTCAGGACAATAATCGAATGGAATCAATTCGAACCCACGACCATGATGTAACATGTTTCGCGGTCCGTACCCTTAACCATTAGGCTATGGGTGCTCCACTTCACATCATTACTTATATAATTTTACTCTTATTTAATTTATATAAAAAAAATGTTCTGAAGGTAAGGTGGGGATGAACATACTGGCATACAAACAATTTATTACTATCACTAACTCCATGCTGCGTCGTATGTAAATATTTATGTTCTTGTATTTCTTTTATTCTTTTGTTTTCATGTCTTTTCTTTAATACCTTAGATCTTTGCACGGCTATAAACCTTCGTGTTGTATAGGTGCAAGCAGCAAGCCAGACTGGTTCCTTAACGTGTTGGGACTATCGGAGAAGATCCACCACGTAGCCGACAACATACCCATTAAACCAGCAGACTATCTCAAGAAGGCTAACTACACAGAAGTTATAGAGAGAGGTCACGGCCCACCAGAACCTGTAGTCAGGTACTGCAGATTTATATGAGCTATCAAACCATATCTTCTATTGAGATTATTCATCATTTCCCTGCCTTTTTTCCTCACTTACCTATGTGAGGCCGGAGCAGAACACCCTTCACTTCCATATCCCTTTATCAGCCATCATATCTGAATTCACCTTCTTCCAATTCTTATCATCTTTAACACAAACCATCCACACTTTCTTCGGTCTTCATCTACCCTTGTTCCCACCACCCACGTTCATTCTTATAACTTTCTTCGTCACTCCACACATCCATCTTAAAATTCGCATCTCGGCCACATATAATCTCCTTTCATGGTAACCTTCAATAGGTTAATAAATAATCAATAATAATTGAGACTGAACATGACACAAGGTATACTTGTGGTGGGTAAAATTGATACATTTATTAATACATTCGAAATACGGTACAAATGCATTGCTAGCCTTTGTAGTTTTTCCTACAAAAGTGAGAGAGAGAGAATAAAGAAAACTACACGAATAAGGGATAAAATAAAAAATGATATCGAATACTCTTATAACTAAGTTATCTTAATAGTTAAGTACACTTAAGTTATCGTAGCAAAGCTGTTAATTTTGAACTTTTAACGATTTTATGAGATGTACTATGAAAAAAGGTTTAGATGGATGGAGTACGGTGTAAGTCTAATTATATTTTTCATTGCAGGCTGTGCGTCACAACATACTTGGCGTTGGAGAAGTGCCGCCTGATGTCCGTGTTTGCGTTCAGTAGAGACATCAGGCCCAAGATCGACTGCGTGCAGGAGGAATCGGAAGACGCTTGTCTTAAGAGCGTAAGCTATTGCAATATCTTTTTATACAGCGAAATTTCGTCCAAACATGGTTATTCTCAGGATAACGTTTTTGTCTCTGCGTCATTTGTTTACAGGTGGAGAACTGACTACATTATTTATGTTCTCTAGGTGGTACTAAATTTTGCAATATTAAATATTAAATTATAATGAAGTTTACAGCTCCGCTTCCGTACGACTTGGTCGGTGCGACCAGGAGAATATCACGACCGTTGCCAATTTCGAACTTAGAAACAAATACCTTTCCAAAAGTTGAATTAGCTGATACTCACTAGCTTAATAATCTTTTGGTTAGAGTCCAAGGTGCCTTTGCCCTTAAATGCACCGTCCTTACAATATCTCAGTAACGGCGGTTGTTATTCTACAAATTGATAACATAATAGTAGCCACGACTAAATTTAATCCCCTAGCATTTAAATTACGAGAGTAATATTTTATCAGGTTCAAGACAACGGCTCCGACCTAGCCGCCGTAGACGACATGAGAGTGGCATCCGCATCTAAGAAATACAACCTGCACCCCGTGTTCCATGAAGTATACGGGGAAGCTAAAACACCCAACTACGCCGTGGCTGTCGTGAAGAAAGACTCAAGCATTAATAAAATTGAAGACCTAAGAGGAAAACGGTAAAATCGTTTTTAATATTTAAAATAACACGCAAAGGACTTGACATTTTCCACTAAAGCATTCAACAAGAATTAACTTATTTAAGAATTTTGTAAATAAAACTTTAAGGTTATTTTAAAGTCTTATTTGTGAATATAACAATAATGCACATACAAACATTTTCCATATGAAATTACCATTAACTCGCGGTAAAAGACATTATTCGCATATTTATTTACATAGCAAAAGGAATTTGGGTGGCATACGTAATGCCCCTCCGGCCGCGGCAGATAAAAGCTGTGAGCTTGTATATAGGAATGCTTTAACATATAAAATAAGTATAATGATAATTTAAAACTAGTATTGCCGGCAATTTAATTAACGAATTCAATTTCTTTTATTGTTTTGGCCACTAAGATTTCAATAACCTAATAAAGGATACAAAGTCATTAGAGCCTTGTTGAACAAAAGAGTACTTCGGCAATGACTGAATACGTTGAATTCAAAGAAACAGCGTGAATATGCAAATTAATAGAATCTAGAAGCTTCAGTACAACTCACAGTGGATCGTATTTGCATGTGGAAATGTCGTAACTGTTCATAGACAACTAACAGCCGCCCTCTGTCAGTCTGTTTTGAATTAATCACGGTTCTCGCGCGTTATTTGCCACCTGGGGTAGACAGAAATAAGAACAATTTCATATAAAGCTAAAACTGTTAAAGAATTCTAATATTTCTTATTAACATTCCGGTATGTCTAGAAATAAACGCCCTCACTATGTTATATCCAACTATATACATCCTAGGTGCTGTTATGAAATGCCTTATTTTTTGAGTTTGTTTCGATAGTTGCAATGATATATAGGTGGTCTTAAGCTTACAATGGAATTTGTTTCTATTGAGACATATTTGCCGTTTTAATTTCTTATTGAATTATATATGTTAGTCACTTATTGCGCAAAGCAAAATGTATGTTGTATAAAAGGTAGTTTGTCCTCTGCGCTCTGAGAGACGCAATCCATCCGCTTGTCGTGTAATTTCTCTGATATAATTATGGTTACATCAAAAAGTATCTCTCCTGCCAGCAATGTGTTTAATTCACTTAGAAAGAGATCCATAGGCCGCCATCCTAACATTCCGTAGGCAAACCGTTTGATTGTATTTTTTATGTTCTCATCGTACGACTAGGTCCTGCCACAACTCTTTCGGAAGCTTCAGTGGATTAGCTGCTCCGCTCTTCTTCCTTATCAATAAGAAACTCATTAACTCTGACCAGGTATGGTAACACAATACTATATAAATATAGACGAAAATATACTAACTTTGTTACGTATGTGTAGAAATGAAAAGAAGCTGTTAATATACACCAAACATTAATATCGCTTTTAAATTTTTCAGTGCGTAAAGAACCTTGGAGATTTCTTCTCCGGCGGCTCGTGTTTACCCGGAGTGGACAAACCGGAAAATAATCCGAGAGGCAAGTTCAACCCTTTTAAAGAAGTAAAAATACTGTCAACTGTCTTAAACTCTGTTCACCTAAATACGGTTATTATACCGTGTTTAGATGAACAACGTTTAAGACAGTTGGGTTAAATGGAATTTAGTCTACGCATACCTTATATAAAATATAAAAGGAGTAGGGGAAAATAAGTCTTCGTAACTTGAAGGCTTGTATTAATTAAGTGCTAATACTCTATTGTAGTATAAATATCCCAGTTGACGCTTATTCTAAGTTCTATTTCTATATAACTATATTGTTCTATTTCAGGTGAAGACGTGTCTAACTTGAAGAAGCGATGCTCAGGCGACGGCAGCGCCCTCCAGTGCCTGCAGAATAACGGAGATGTTGCATTCGTTTCCAGTAAGTAATTAAACATATGACTGTCAGGACATTGAAATATATGAGCTCCGCCTGCCCCTGAAAATTCTGTGCAACGTCGCGTCTGCACTCGGCGATCCAAAAGGCTATAACAATGATATTACAACTTGACAATAACAATGCGTGCTATGTTGGTACCTCCTCGAACGTCCTCCCTTCAAGGCACGACTTTACACAGGCTATATTTAGGAATGCAGACGTCAATGTTGGCGGAATGTTTGAATTGAATTGAATGTTGTAATTAAAGCAATTAGTTTCGCTACCATGCATTTTTGTCTAAACTTCATCCGTACCATCAAGATATAGTCGGCATTTGTGAACTGTACGCTTTTATCGCAACTTTAAATAGCAAGGGTTTATTGGGGTCAAATACCGCTTGCGGTATTTCTTTACATAGTCTTTGAAGAAAGAGCATCACGTGAAGGATTGTAATGCATATGAAAATCTTCTAATGTTGTTTTCTATTAAAAAATTCAATAATTTCCAGGTGCAGACTTGTCCAAATTCGACACGTCACAATACGAGCTGCTGTGTCTGAATCGCGAGTCTGGCGGCAGAGACGCGCTAAGCAATTTTGCGACATGCAACGTAGCGATGGCGCCGTCGCGCACCTGGCTCTCCGCTAAGGACTTCCTCTCCGACGTGTCCATAGCACACGCTCCACTCAGCCTGGCTCAACTGCTTGATACCAGGAGCGACCTCTTCAACATCTACGGAGAGTTCTACAAGAATAACAACGTTCTCTTCAACGTAAGCACCCCTTTTTTTAAAATATCGTACAATTAATATTGATTTTCAACCGAACCAAACTTGATTTGCTTTTTTAAAAAAATATGGCGCTGTAATTATAGAGAATAAACTAAAGTTTTCAGATTTCGAGAGGGATCATCCATCAACCAGCTATTTTTAAAAACAAGCTCACGCGTCGTTTTCTACCCTCTTAGGATCATTTTTATGGATTTTTTTTCAATTAGTAGGTTTTTAATTTCAATAAGGGTTTTTTCCAACTTCATACTAAGTTTAATTAAAATCTTGTTAGTATAGACTAAGGTTAGTAGTAAAAAAAAGTAAGAATGTAGAAATACCATAGCCAAAAATAATACCTATTAATTTTCTTCCTAATTTAAAAATTTAAAAACTAAAGTTTTTGCCCATATGTCATTGCCTATTTTACGTTACACGTCTCCAGCATACCAAATTTGCTTCAAAAATGTAACAGTTGCTTTGGCATTTATAATATTAGTATAAATGCAGAAGGAAACACAACAGTTAATATAAATTTTATTTTCCAGAACGCCGCAAAGGGATTGGTAACGACAGAAAAACTGGACTTCGAAAAATTCAAAACGATTCACGACGTTCTTAACACATGTGGCGTCGCTTAAGACAAATATTATATACATGTTATCTTTATAAATGTTTATTGTTTTGTAATTTGATATAAAAATAAAATACAAAGTCTGATTTGTTAATTTTTAATACTTATATTCCAAACAAATAAATAATCAAATAATTTTGTTTCTTACTACCCTACTTTTGTTTTAATTTATAATGCAGCAAGGAACAATGTAATAGCTGCAGCGGTCGCCAGCATCGCATATCCCGTGGAGTAAACTTCCTTGATCGTCAATCCTTTGGCCGTGTCCCAATACAAATGCCTAAGGCCATTAGCAAAGTGGTATCCAAATGGAGCAGCTATCAGAACCTTGGCTAAGAAAATAGTTGCCGGAGACAGATGCAGGCCTTCAATCATCATAATGTACTGAGAAACATCATTGGGCAATACCAAGGCCCCAATTCCCAAAGCGCTGGCATAACCAGAAAGTATCATACCTAAAAGTATATAATATTTTTTAAACAAAATAAAAATAATCAAGTCATAGACAATTTTGAAACAAAACTGCAAGCAGAAAAATGCATATGAATTTAATAAGACAAGGGTCAAAATAGCAAACACCTTTTTAATGGCATAGTCTAGCATGGTATTGTGACGTTTGAATCAAATATGATCAATGGCAATTGAGCAAGGATGATGAGCTGATGCTAAAAAACAATGACTTTATGGTGCCACCTCCACAAACAAGAGAATTTTGACAAAACTGAGCTTTTACAATATCATATCGCCGCAATAATGTCGCCATGTCGAAGCACATCTATGAGAATGTATAGATACATGTAGCAATGATGATAATATCGCCACATTTCTCTTGCTGTCGGAGCTAGCGCCTAAACATCAGCAATAAACATGCAAATGAGTAGTCAACATAAATATATGTACGAGTATGGGAAAAGAAAAGAAAATAAGGTGCTTCTACTTCTATTCAACTCATTCATCAAGAGTATTGGCAAGATCCAGCACTGTGAACCTCTAACACAAATCAATAGTTTCCATTTGATGTGAGACAGGACTCAGGCAATGCGACAATGAGATTAATCATGTTTTACATCATTATTATAGGTGCAAGCAACTTTATCCCCAAATCAAATTAGGCTGAGATACAACATTTATTTACAATCACCACCAAAATTTATAATTACACTAATAATTTAAAAGCTATTAAATGGTAATTATATTGTCAATTAACCTAACATCTATTATTGAAGAATCACATAAATGAAGAATATGTACAAATATTACAAATTTTGTTGAAGATGAAGCCCCTGCTGGACTTGAACACCAAAAGAATGTTGGGAAAATTTTATGATGTTTGGAAAAACTTTGATCTAGAAAAGGGGAATATGTAAGGAAGAGTGATGGGTAAGGACTTAATCCTCTGGTCTTCTTACTTCAGACCATATTTGCAAAAGTATCAGTACCTCTAGAGTATTTCCATATTCCATCAAATCCCTTTTTTTTATAAAAAAAAGGAACTGCTATGATTTCATGATTGCTATGAATATGATTATAAGATACATAAAAATAAGTGAAAAAGGTTCATGTTCAAGGAGACTCTGATTTCCAGCTTTTTATAGCTTTGAACTAAGCCTTACTAGCAAAAGGTTTCCATCATAATTGGGATCGTAAGCCTCTCATCAAATGATTTCATTCTTATTAATCACATCAATCTAGCATGAACTATTTAATCTAAATTTAGTACATATTTGTGGTCAAATTTTCAAGCACATACCTGCAGTTCGATGTGTAATGGACAGCATACTAGTCAGCTGAGGCGCGTAGATGGTAAGATGAGGGGACAATGGTCGCTTGAGGCGAGCGTTTTTATCGTCATAATGTTCAGGTTTAGGAGGTTCGTATTTTTTGAAAGACACTTTTGGAACAGCCGCTACTTGGGCATAGTGTACAGTGTTCAAAGTAAGGGGTAATCTCCCCAAGCTAGCAAGTACAGGCTTCGTACTAAGTCTGAAAATTTTTTGACGTCCGTAAACAAGTTATACACTATTAATGTTACATAACTCATGAAAAAAACCTACCTGGCACAGCTATAGAAAGCCATTTTACCTAATTATATATTTTTTCAAAACAAAATGTTTGTTATATTTATTTGGTTTTAATACTTATATATTGTAATCTTGCTATTCTATCACGAAAATCTTATAATGACAGCTGTCGACTTTCGAGGACAAGTTGCCATGCCAATATTTTTGGGAAAAGCACGAAATTCTCATTTCAAATATCTTAGCGCGTTTACAAAGTACGCAACTAAAAAAGATCTTTAAAAACAAATGTTACTTTTTAGATGTGTTAAGGGTAACAATAAAGAAAGTGCATTTTTATGTAAAAGCGTTTGAAATAAATAAAAACTAAAATCATTTAAAAAGCTTTTATTGCTTCACCTAACATTGTGCAAAATAAAATGGTGAGAGCGAACAGCCAACCCCGTAAACTGTTGCAAAGAATTCAAACATAGTTTTATGTTTCGAGAAATAAATATAACATTGAATTCTATTTAGATTAAATGTTTCGTTTATTAATTTTCACAACTGTAGCCACATCGCTACGAAGTTTATCTATTACAACTGCTGCAACCATGGCTCTGCGAAGTGTGGACTTCGAAATTTTTGGTCGAGTGCAGGGGGTCTTCTTTCGAAAGGCAAAAATCTAAGTTTTATAAATTCGAATCGAATTTCATATTTTAAGATTCAATGACATAAGTAACCTAGTATTAGATAATTTGTAAGAAAAGAGTTCTATGTAAACCAAGTTATTAAATTACATAAGTTAAAAATGCGTTTAAAAGCTTCGTTCCACATCAATTTAATAATTAACAATAATCTATACATTATGTATTCCTCCATAATTTAGATTCTCGCCTTCAAACGGTTACTACAAAGATATATACCTAAATACTAGTTATTTTTCCTTTCCTATTCTTTTCTAATAAGGAAGGATGAGAAGGAGAAGAGGGTTTGACGGGGGAGGCGATGGATAGAAAGAGGAATTATCCTTTCTTCTTCTTATACCCTCCTCCGTCTATTAAAGGTAGGCAATGCATCTGCAACTCATTACTTTGTTGCAGATGCCTACGGGTAGCAGTCATTTAATATTGGGTGTACCGCTAGCGTGTTTACCACCTTATCCTATAAGAAAAATATAATAAGAATTTCTAAATCTTTATAGTTTACAAAACAAGAGGCAGATAAACTAGGACTTAAAGGCTGGTGTATGAACACCTCAAAAGGAACTGTGCAAGGCCAAATTCAAGGTCCATCAGACAATGTGGAGTCAATGTGAGTTCCAATTTTAATAATTAATAGTGCATGATACTTTTCTAGAACTGCACCATCACATATGACTAATAGTTAAAAAAAGGAAATCAATTAATTATAAATCTATCTGAGTATTTTGTTAAATCTGCGCTGAACACACTACAGTGAACAGTTGCAGCATGAACAAATTTTTAATATTGCTTTAGAGAGGACACCCAAACCATTTTCCATCAGACATTTAACCTTTTAGTATTCAATGACAGACTAGGCCTTTCCAACAGTAAGTTTAATCAATAATCATTTCCTACCTAAAGTATGTTGGTGACCACAGTGTGTCTTGTAAATATACAGTATATTTAACAGTGGTAGAGTCCACAACAACAGCATGTCTTGCAAGAATAGGCCGGCTCGACCAGTGCAATACCACAACCTCACAGAAGACAGGCATCAAGTAGAAGTATTTCTGTGTTTAGTCTGATGAGTGAGGTGCCTGAGGCCATAATTTCAGTCCTCTTCCCCTTCTCATCATTTCTTTGGCAATGCATCTACAACTCATTAGCTTGTTGCAGATGCCTATGGGCAGCGGTCACTTGATATCAGGTTCCACTTGCTCATTTGCCACCTTCTTCCATAAAGAAAAAAAATGTAAAATGTTACTGTTTATGTTCTCTGTGTAAATTTTCTTGTTCTCGGTTTATATTTTTCTGGGTGATGCACACAGACACAGACAGACAGATACAGAGAATATATGAAAATATCAAATATACACAAAAGTTCTGAATAAAATGCTAATAAAATAAACAATATAGTCAGAAAATTTCAAGTTTCACATATAGGTAACATAATATTAGAAAGATTTTCACACTCAGTAATTCTATTCTACATTTAACAGGATGCAATGGTTGAGAACAACTGGAAGTCCGAGCAGCCAGATAGACAATGCTGAGTTTAAGAATGAGAAAGATATTTCTGAATACTCTTTTAATGACTTCAGTATTCGTAGAGATTATTAATAGTTACGCTGGCTTATAAAGCTAATTTTCGGTATTATTATATATTTAACTTATTATCCTATCATATTCAAATCCTTTGTGCTTTAAGTACATTGCTACAATACTCCTAATTATTTATATTACAAAATCTATTGTATTGGGTTATTGTGGAGACTCATCATTTAATGCACATTAACCTTTCACCGAATATAACAACATCAACCTTTTCCCAGTTATGTGGGGTCGGCACAGTACGTACTTCTCTTCCATATCCCTGTATCAGCTGTCATATCTGAATTCACACTCTTCTTACACCTGTCATCTTTCACACAATCCATCCACACTTTCTTCGGTCTTCCTCTACCCTTATAATCATCCAAGTTCATTCTCATTACTTTCTTTGTTATTATGTCCTTCATCCCCCTGCATAACATGCCCATAAATTAACATAAATATTGTTAAAAAAACATTGTTCTAAAAATTCAAACAGGAAACTCAACACTTATTTATTTTGTAGCTTTGAAAGTATCTCATTTGTTGTAGATTTGATGTTAAACTGAAACTAAATTTGAAATACTCAATATTTGCAATGCTGTTCTAATGACAATAGATTGTTTGTTTTTGCACAAAATGTTTTATTGTCCCGTTTGAGATTTTTATATTAAATTTATAAAAGAAACTATGCCTTAATAAATGATGTGAATGAATTTAAATAAGGCTTATTGTAGTAATTTAAATATAACGAAGGAAGGAAGGTATACAATTATTATAGATCAATAAGCAATAAATCACTCCATAAGAGCATAAATAAGGCCCTAAAGAGATTCACTGAAGAGAGAATTGAAGAGTCTCACCTTAAGAAGAATTCTCACATAGTAATCTTGCCCTGTGCGTATTGAATTGAAGGTAATACAAAGAACTCAATTGTTCTGCATATCAGTGATAAGCTATAAATTAGCAGCATTCATTGCTATTTAGACGATAGTACCGGTGATGCGGTGTAAACGGCCCGCACGAATATTTCTCTGGCTACCGCCACTGAGAACCGGAATAAATTTGTATCGGAACTTCAGACTTTATTGGGAGTCTCGGACTGAAGTCGACAAAATCTTGTCCAGTTCAATCCCAAAGAGACAAGACACAACCCCAAAAAACAACCCTTTGTCGTATTTCTTCACTTCAAGAGTGTTCTCGAGAGAGAGATGAGTGTTCCCCTGATTGCTTGAGCCAGTTACGGTATTCTCGATGTTAACATATTGCACAACGATCAGTTTCGTGTTCACTTGGAAGACGAGACCAAGTTGGCTTCCCAAAAGCTTGGTGTGCTCAGTAGAGTGAAGCAACGTTTCTTGCTGGCCCACCGCCTGCAGCTGTTTAAGGCGCAAGTTCGGGCTCCCAAATACCTTCTCCTTGCTGCTGCTGTTTCTTCCATTTAACCGAATGCAACGGAAAGCGGTTCGAATCGTCACCCACAAGTAATGGTAAATATATTGAATAAAGCATTGGAAGGTAAAAGTATGAAGATAAATGTAGACAAGACGAAAGTAGTGTGTTTAAAAGAGAAAAAATTAAGACAGTGATTGAAATAGACATAAACGGTAAAAAGTGAAACAGGTGGATTAATTTGTATATTTGGGGTGCATGTTCAGCAGAGATGAACATGCCTGCCGCATGTTAAAAATATAGAACGAAGAAGGAATATTTAATACATACATAGGTTAAACGGGGCTATAGGCACAGTATGGAGGAGCCAGAATGTATCGATGAAGGCACATCTGGCAATACCCAATGCCATATTAGTATCCACCTTATTGTATGGAAGCGAGAGTTGGGTTTGGCAGGATTACTATGTTAGTAAAATTAATGTAGTTGAAATGCGGCCCCTGAGATATATGCGTGACACTAGGCGTGACTCTGTATGATAGGATGAGGACGTTATAAGGAAAAAGTATGGCTTAAAAGAGAACGTTGTGACTACAATTCAGAAAGGTATAGTTCGGATGCGTTGAAAGGAGGAATGAAAGAAGATTGACGACAGAAATTTATGTTACGAAAGTGAATGTCAGTGTCGGTAGGGGTCGATCTAGGCGAACTTATGCGGACTAGATTAGTGACATACTAAAGATACCGCCGTATTAAGAGCGCCCGTAACCAAGGAGCGTGTATGCGTAGATGTAGCGATGATAATTGTAGAGAAAGCGAGAGAGGTGTGCCAGGACCGTGCCAAATGGAAATCCCTCATCTCTATCTCTTTGACCGCCACGTATGGATTAATCCAGAAATTCTTGTTTATTATTCATGATAAAAATGTCCTGTAATTGAAAAATTAATGAAAAAGATGTCTAAGTCCTTAAAATCCATAAAATTAATTAGTGCTAATCAAGCAATAATTAAAGCTAGTTCAACGTAAAGAGGAAAAAAATCAATTCGAAGACATGGTCTTTGATAGACGCGTTCCATTTATAAATCCCGATTGAAAGTGTCCCTAACGTCAAGGCGAAATGAGATTATCCTTTTCATTGTAGCTAACATCCACGATTCAAAAAGTTTTTAATCTCCCTTTCAAAAGCAAATGTCACTGGCAAGGCATTACGTTGTGTCAAATCATTATACGTTTGTTTTGCGAAGTGTGAGTCAAATTAAACGAATTTGATTAAAATATAACTTGTTATCAATACCTCCAGATACCAAATCGGCGTGTCAAAAGTGAAGCCACTTAAAAGTCGCCTATTGGCAACTTCGTAAAACTCCGCGGTCAAGCATTTCCCGCGGTACGAAGTTTCCGTGTTTGTAATCAAAGGAAACTAGCTGTCCCGGCAAACTTAGTTCCGCCTTCGAATTATTTTGTATTAATTGCTGGATGTATTTGCACTCGAGTCGACTCCCTTCATTGAAGCACCTTGAGATATACGACATTTTTCGTTTTACTGTATAAGTCTGGATGTATAAATATATACCTACTGTTTGTAGTTTCTGTCATTACATAACAAACAAATCTAAGAAATCAAAGATCAAAAAATCTGCGATGCCGTTATTGAGTTATAAATAGTGTAACTAACACGACTTTGTTTTATATATACATATATGTAGATGTCAGTTTGTGCTGGGAAATCGTAAAAAAAAACTTGTAGGAACATCACATTTCACAAGTAATTAAATAAATTATCGGAAATATTTTTGCAAAACTAAAAAAGTGAATCAAAATTTCATTTTTGAACGTTGAGTTTGTATGGCACACAGTATCCGGAGGTGCTTGTTACAATATAACGTAAAACCTACTTACGCATGGATGTATATTCATCAGATGTTTAAAAAATGGTTTCTTAAAGCTTAACGAATAGATAAAAAAGATTTGTTAAATTTACCGGGGTGTAGTGAGCCGTAATAAATCTAACAAATCTAGAATCGATATATTTAAAAATGTAACCTAGTAGCTGAGCGGTTAGTACTCTACCTCTCGTAGGTGCTACGCTGTAAGTCCTACATTCGATTTAAGTCAATGAAATGGACTATAAAATAAAATACTAGGACACTTTGTTTCACCATACAACAACCACCGGCAAGACTCAAATAAAAAATATTCATGAATTTTGAAAATGTTCGCCAACATTGTTTCTCAACTAGAATTGAACCGAAGAACCTGCCGCTGTAATATTCCAGCTTGTGTTACTAGGTCATCAATTAGACACATCCTTAATATAACTTGCGAGAAGAGTATCTGCGGCTATGGGGCCGATACCTTGCTCGTACGGCGGACGGCCGATGGAACCGATACGTTTTGGATTGGCGGAACGTATGGTCTATGCAACTTTGGTAGATCGACAATCTGGCCAAGATTGTGGGAATCCAGTGAATGAGGGCCTATATCCAGGAATGGACGCCTTTTGGCAGTAAAAAAAACATACAACGAAATGAATTCGCACATCTCCAGTTGAAGTAACGTAAAAAGAAAACTAAAATAACATACTATTTGACTAAACTTCCTTGTCTCGTTTTACTCAAATTGTCTGTCTGAGACTAGACGAACACCAAAGTTCTATCCAATTTATTGGGCAATATGATGCTGTAATAAGGATAAATTATTCAGTATTCCCTGAACGCAGACGTCGAGAGTTTCAAGAGTAGCTACGGTACATTGTTCTCACGTCTTACCTTCGAAGTATTGCCGAAAATAACGTCTACATGCTGTTAAAACGGACTTCACTACAATTGCTGTTTATCGATTTTATTTTAAAGGAGCAATTACATCTTGATAATAAGCATTTCACAGCAAAATGTCACAGAAAATAGTTTCTTGATTGATTTTAACTATTGAAAATTTATTTAATTCCCTTCAATAATAAAATATGTATTATTATAAAATATATTATTTTAAGTAGTCAGATCATATTGGCTAAATATATGTCACATACAAAATATCATTACGCGATATAAGGCGATGTATTTATCCCTTATCCCGTTTGTTCCTTAAAAAGTTAATCGAGAAACGTGTATTATTATATTGCTAACTCTGACTACCTCAATTGTAACTAATCCTAAATGTCACTTAAATTTTTAAGAGTTCTTATTAACAGACTTGCAAAATATCCAATCTAATCAAATTCGTAATGGAAAATAATTTTTCTATTACGTATTCTATTGACTCTAAATCTATAATGAAAAAAAAATCAATTACCCATGATGAGGCTTTGCAAGATAAACCTCACTTTTCCTGACATCATAATAGCTATGCTGACGTCACGGGAACAAAACGATCTTTTCTTAAATTTCAGCTCCGGCTTGCGGATCGTGAATACGGTTCGAATTTTGCTTTGTCATCAAAGCTTTAGGTAATAATTTCCGTATGTATTATACGGCAGAATTAATTAAAAACTTTTGTCACTCATTACATTGGTTGGAAATGCGTGTTTTTTTTTCATGATAAACTAGTGCTTTTCCATAATATCAACAGGTATTAGGTGGCGATATAATTGAAGGGCGCTCTAGATTATTCGCTTTTGTACATTATAAAACACATTTTTAAAATAGAGGTCACATTGTACTTAGAAATAGACAACAATTATTTTTAGAATTAGCTCAGAACATTACTTATTTCATTTGTATATTGAAGGCATACCAAGAACAGTGCTCGTCGTGCAATTTTAGAAAAGTAATAACAGATGCCACGCGGGGTTCAAATACTTAAAAGCAGACTTCAGACAATTTTCGAATGAATTTTATTTGTTTAAAAATTTAATATGAGGTGGTCGTGTCTTATAAATCTTAAGTCTTATACACTTAATCTTCAAGAAAACTCATAACTTTAAAGTTACAGAGCTATAATGCATCTCGAAGTTATTTGCAACACGGACAGCTGGCCATTGCAAAGGGGAGAGGGGGAAAAGCTTCCATGGAATTAAGTC
>DWTW01000013.1:0-27982 GCA_018246275.1 Papilio slateri
AATTTATATTGTTTTACTACGCATGACAACATTTTTTGCATGAACAACATTTTAATGAATAGAAAGGATTTTGAAATTAACAGTACATTATTATATGTTAATTTCAAAAGTGTTTTAACATTTTTCACTTAACTTATTTGAAGTTAAGTTAAAAATAACACTGATGAATTTATTTAATCTTTGTATCGGTATCTATAGGAGGAACGTAAATGTGTTCGAAGGCCGCGGCCATGTTTCGTCGCCACTACCTCGAAACACGATCGCGCCCGCGGCGTTCAATGCCCATCACTAAACACTTAGAACGTTGATGGCCTCATTTTGCTCCTAATTTCGGTTACTCGTCCTAATACGTGGTTTAATATCAGTTTGTTTTAAATTGAAAAAAAAAACTATGTTTTTCATTTTATAATAATATCACCTCCGTATTATCAATATATTCTTTTATGATTTTTAATTAAATGCGTTGGATATGGTGACTTTTTCACCATCTTAGTGGCAAATCATGCCGGCTTGGTTGTAAGTGAAGAGCATAGCTATGTACGACGTTCGAAAACTTTTTATTTAATTATTTTTTTACATTTTCTGGTGTTAAACATGTAATTGGTTTTATATTCCTAAGATTGGTATTCGATTATTACACGCTTTAGCCTCGTTTTTGTGCTCAGATTGTCATGAAACCAGATCCCTGAGTGCATCTGCAGCCGTACTTAATCCATATTTATAAATTTTATGTACGGCGTAAACTATAAGAAGTTACATTTAATTTTCATTTACTCCAGACCAACTTTAGGCTTAAAGAATTTAATCGAAGTCGTGTTGAACACTCACATTATGTTCTGTAAGAGCGGTCAAATGCGAGGTACATCGCGGGCACAAAACATTCTCATTACATCTGTTGACATGGATACCAAGGGTCCACTGGCCCCGGGCGACCGGCCCCGAGTCGTGACAACCGTTTGTTAAACTAATAGAAGACAGAAAGAATATCGCCATTACCTTTGTCTACTCGCTATTGACTTGAACAATTTGCACGACTTAGCAGAATTTGTCTTACGGTCTGACAATTCTTGTCAGTACCCGCTATTTTATTTCCGGCTTTAAATACTGACACGTTCTATGTGACATAAGATAAGGGTGTATTGATATCTATTAAAATTGGCAGCTGTAAGAACATTTAGTATTTCACGGAACACCAGTGTCTAGAGTCCAAATTTAGCTTTATAAACAATCACAGACCATTTTCCTGTCTTATAAAAATAAATTTTACCAAAAAAAAGTATCGACTATTTTCCAAACTCCGATTCATGACTAGAATTTTGTCACTAATTTACAGTTCTTTGCGAATGAAGCCATGACCTGATTTTACAAAATTAGAAAGGTTTTTGGAAAATATATGAAATGTAGTAGAGAATATATGCCGTTAGAATTTTGTAATAATAATTTCTTTAAATAGTTTAAAAACAATTTTTGCTAAATTTAAAATTTAAACAGTTGTCAGTATTATTTAGTAATCGATATCAAACAAAGTGAGTTTTGGATATATTTTCACAAAAAAAACAAACATTCATACTATATCAAAACTTGCTTCCACATGTTTTCTTTCACAATTATAGAGATATCAATCTGCAACTGCTTTTTATCAATCAAACCCAGGGCTCGTAACTTAACAGCTAGGTACTTTAGCTACTGGGCCATGAGATCTTCAAAGTCCACTAATAATTGATGAGTGGATAATATCCTGTTATATGTATATTTTGCAGTAAAGAAAATACTTAAGTATAACCATTTCAAGTTAACTTCCTTTAACAGAATTCGATTATTTTAATAAACTTTCACGGTCCTACAATCTTTTATGGGATGCTAAAGACAGAGGTTAAGACTTTTATTATCAAAAATTTTAATAAGCCTGAATTAAAATTAAGATTTGATTTTTTTTTATGAACAGAATATTCAATATTAGGGTTGTCAACTTTGTTGTTATTACCGGTTAGGATAAGGAGTGAGAGTATCAAGAAGTATTCCATGACAAGGCAATTAGCGAAGCAAGCGCCATGTGCTGCGTCGTGGGGGTGTGGAGTACATGCGCAGATGTAACCCACGCGACACGACGTCGAAAAAATGAAGGCGCGATAAAAAGCCGGCGGCGACGGCGTGAGAACAGCGCCACGTGGCCATTCGTAGCTCATTCATGCATTTGATTCATGACTACGGTGACCACAAGCAGTTGTTAGTGTCGGATCTTTTGTTGTATAGTACGATACGGTTGTGTGATCTTGTATCACTGAAGTCTGACCTCAATAGTCTAGATAGGCAGGCAGGTTGCGTAAGGCAGCCTAGCCATGTTAGCAGTATATTTTTATTATAATAAACGGCGGTACTATTATTATAAATCGTGATCTACTGTAGGTAACCATTTGAATTTACAGTTTGCATTAATATTACAATTTAGCAGATACTAAAATCATTTTAAATATTGAAAAAATGTTATTATTATTTCATAGAAAATATTAAGTTTTCCCTTCTATCTGAAGTTTTCAATAACTGACAATGTTTTTTTGGTTTTTATAGAAGATAAAGATAAACTCGTACCTTCTTTAATAAATTCTGAACTCAGTAGGGCGCTTAGTTTTTGACCTATCTTGCTTTAATGAGTTGTTTCAATTGATAAGATCAAAAATATCTTTGCCATCTTAATTCTACTAAATGCTAAAACAAGTTTTAATATTTCAAACTTGAAATAATAGTAATAATACATTGTCATTATTTAAAAAAGAATCGTCTTGGTTTGTTGAGCAATAGGCTTACTTGTACCGTATTATGTAAACAAATAATAACGTACAATGTTATGATCTCTACTAGGTGATGGACGTGATTGTTATCTTATTGCCTTATAATTGAATTACGCGGTCTGCTTCGCAAATTTGTATGCACAATTAGATTTACCGAGGTGACATTATGACTACACTTGAGGATAAGCTATTTATGTATTTTGTTTAATAATATATATGAACTCCTGCTGTGTTCTCCTCCAAGATATTTAACATGGAATGGTAACAATATTTCTGGATATATAGAAAGCAGAATGACTCTAATATGTTTAGATAAACAATACGAAAATATTTGTAATTAGATACATATTATTAATATAATACAATACAACACAAAGTTTACCTAACCTAGTAAACTAACCTAACTTATTATAGCGCCATCTATGGATATAGATTATACAACTTCTTTATCCTTATAGCGGAAACAATCTTATTAACCAAGTAAATGTATATTTAGTAATTTCATTTATTTTTTAAGTTGTAAAAATTATAATATATCTATATAGGTCTCACAAAAATTTTAGAGTAACGCAATACTTGAATCATGATATAATATATATCCTGGTGATTGAAATATCCAGGATAAAAAGTATTATGGTAACCCTAGTGGTGAACCCAGCGGTCCTAGTCCATATAGATAGTTGTTTGGGCCGCGAGCGACACAATAGCAGTGACATCTGTACATATAACTGTTATTGCGAATTAACACAATCGCAAACGCACTGCTATGCTATTGAGATGAATTATATCCGTTATCGCGCATCATACGATATCTATTCAACGCTAGTCATGCTAGCACAATATTAAACTATGACTAACTTGTAGCTTGTGGGTTTGAGTGTTAGGAATTCATTAACTCCCAGCCTGGTTCAAATTTTTGTGATGTTTTCGTGTGTATTCGACTTATGGTTATGTAGCGATAGGTAGGAAGGAGTAGGAGGTAGGAGGGAAAAAACCAAATACGGATAAGCTAATGTATGAAGAATATGAAGAATAGCGGTTTTGTATATATTGTGTATTACATAATACATCATCATCATCATCTCCCAGGTGACAGGCAACCCAGTTATGTGGGGTTGGCACGATATGTCCGTAATCTACACTGGTTAGGTTTTGGCTACAGTTTTAACGGCCTTTCTGACGCCAACCCTCCATTATTAATACATAATGGAGGGTTGGCGTCAGGAAACCAATTAAACTTGGCAACAAAAATCAATGTTTATTAGGAAATTATTAAAACATACATTTTCGAACGTTTGTACATATGTGTCCATGTATGTACAAACATTTTTCTTAAATAACGAAAATATTGTATCTTTAATTAATAAATACATTTTGTACGTACATACATAGATTCAAATATTTGGTAATCATGAAATGAAATATTTAGTTTATTTTGAATTAATAGTAAATATGTTTGGTAATTATCATTTTGCGGTTGGTAGTCCGGATAATCGTGAAGCCGTATAATTGAGTCTAATATAATTGAATAGTACAGTACTATGATTTCTTAAGAATAAAAACAAAACAAAAATAAATTATTATGGAATAATACCCTAAATATGAAACACTTTTTCTTTGAGATTTATTATAAACTTTGGTCAAAGACGTGCTCGTAGTGGTAGTTTCAACCACAGTTTTTTCTTATGATGTTTTAAACATAGCTTCAGCAACTGTTCACACTGTCAAAGGTACAGAAAATAACAGTTTATATAAACTTCCCGAGGAACAGGTTAATGTAATTGGTCGCCATGGTAATATATGTTTGTTACTGTCATATATTACTATGGTCATACATAACCAGTTTTTGACATTCACCTACAAATGCCAAGTTATACGCGAAATTAAGTTACTAAAAGTTCTAGCGACAAAAATAAATAAAGAATGCATGCGAAGCCGCGGGCCACATCTATTAGTCCATATTTCGATCCCACGAATTGTCAATATTCGGCACTTCTAACTAATTTATACTTACTTATATTCATATTATATTATTATAATAGTAGAGCAAAGTAAGATAATAAAAACCTCTTGAAATTTTAAACAAACATATATACTATGCATAGATGCAATAATTAAAATACTTAATTTTTCGGTACCACAAAGTTTTCTGACAGCGACAATACAAATCTCAAGGCCCTCAATGTGGGCACCGCACCTTATGATTGAAAAATGGTAACGTGTAAGTACACGTTCTAGTTCTAGTGATTAAATTAGAAAGTTGATCACTGTCCCTTCTTGCGTCTAGGATTATTTGTTTAGGAGAAATGTCGGTATTCCATATAAGGGATATGCCACATTTGGTTACTTTCATCTACTAACGTTCTGTTATATTTATGTATTTATTAGGGCCTCCTACTAGCTAGTTATATTCAGCAATGTTGTAAATCTTAGTGGCAACAGCAACAAAACAATTTCGACAAAAATAATTGAATTTCGATTCACCAGTTAACCCGGGATGCCAGACATAAGCTAATTCTCTCTACGTATTCGTTTTACCTATTACAACTGCTTCCAATATACCTATATCTCTTATAAATCTGCACATATGGATCACGCGCGTGTGTGCATTTTTTGACATCTAAATATAATGTTTAGAAATTATGAGCAAGTGCATATGTACCGAGGTCGGCGGCGCTGTGGTCGCCATAAATCAGGCTCGATTGAGGTCGGCCGGACGTGAGTTATTTTTAAAATTGCGTGCACAATATTATGTGTTTAGGTGGAATATGATAATTGCGGGAGGCGCCGTAAATCGACACCGGCGATGGGATTACAGAGCGGACGCCGGCCGCGCTCGCCCGGCTATTGGGTTGCAGCAGCTCTAACTATGGAATGCCAGGATAATAAAAATACAAGTTAAATTTTTTTGAGTTATAATGAGTTCTTATATTTACGCGAATATTACACATTGAAATTAAACTAATTTTAGAGATTTTATCGCGTTTATTTGATTTTTATTAAAACAATTTATAAAAGTCGATCCCAAATTAAGCATACAACTGCAACATACTGTGAGCTCATTCTGCAGACAAAGATCGAAGCAAAAATAATAATTGAAAATAAGAGGATACCTCGACAGCAACTTTGACATCAGGACGTCAGACACCTCAGTCCCCCCGTTACCATGAGTGCTGTAAGTAGGTACTGAAACTTCGTAAACATAAAAATTAAATAAACATCATAAAACCCTAAAAATCGTTTATTTTAGTTTAAGGTTTAATACAGAACTTTAATTGGATCTTTATATGACGGTAGTTGAGATCATCGCGGTCTCTATCAACAACTATCAAGTTTTACGTCCAGGTTGGACGTAAAACTTGATAGTTTTTTTAATAAGGAGCAATAGGTAGTTTTAAGCGATTTGGTGATAAGTGACCTCGACTCAACATCCACAACAATCATAAAAGTGACGTAGGACCTCCCAGCCCTTTTATTTAAACGAGAAGGGGAGTAAATAAGCAAAAGAAGAGGATTCGACGGCACTTCACTGACAGTACGAAACCTTAGTTTCAAAGTACAAAGACCTCTACTTCAACCGGTACATTCTGTAGTTTTAATTTGTTACCTGGACATTTCTTGGAAATTAAAAAACATGGGTATCCAAGTCACGGCGACTTTTTGTAGTGATTCAGACGAGATACAGTGTAAAAACGAACTCTATACAGTCGCTACTGTCGCAGGTCATATACCATCGCCCACGCAATTACGCGATGCTGTATCGCGACAGGCGCGATGCGACAATCGCGCTTCAATGCTAATGCGTGAAGTGCAGGCGCACGGGCGCAGCGCTTCAACTCCCGCCACGATTGGCCCGCTCCCTGTTCCCCGATGTCACCTGAGCGAAGTAGCGATGCATCGATCGGTACAGTCGCGCGTTTCCATCGAATCAGACGTTATTTTGAATGCTACACGTTACAAACGCGACCAGCGACGCGCAAAGCAGCCGCGCGCTCGCGAAACCAGCGTCTGCATCGCTTCAAACAATCTCCGTTGACGACCTTTTGTTGGATACAAACACATAAAAGGTACAAAACAATGCTATGTCAATCTCGAAACTTTGAACTTAGATCTTGGGACGATTTTAATAAACAATTTAAGTAGTTGACAACTAAGCGTGAACTTGAGCTACATTTTGTTGATTTCATAGATTTTTCACACCACTTTTTAGGGCGAAGTGACAAGCATGAAAGTGTTTTTTTTTAATATCTATTAACATTTGAATAACGTTCATCGGTGAAGTCAACGTCGCTGTTACAAGAAAATGTTACCCAATAATGATAACAAGGCTATTATAGCAACAATGAATAACATTAAGATATAAGACATTAACATAATATTTTTTTGTCGATTCCTTTGGAGGTGGCCGCGGACAGGTACAAACTATGAGGGTGCAGAATTCCTTGAATGAGATTTAAATACTCGCCTTATCACTCGACACTAAACTTTATTACGAGTGCAGTAAGTTGAATATTCCATGTAAAACATTTAAGTCTATTTGAATGTAATAACACAATTAGGATGATTCAAGAATAAACCTTAAGATCTTTGAGATAAAATTGACATTTAATTGTAGAATGAAAGGTGCGAAGGTCGGCTTAGCTACTATCAATCAGCGAGGCGCCATTGAGGGTTGGGCGAGGCTCGTGAGAAACCGTAAACACTTACCCACTTTATCTGATAGATTTTTTTCGTACAGCAGCGAGTCCAGTCAATTAATGGATTGCGCCGTTACTTGGTTTATTTTCAATGTCCAGCGCTGCTTAGCGCAGCCATCAGGCGGTACTAATTTATTTAGAAGGGTTTGACAGGCAAGGTATTATGATAACGCGCCTCCGCACAAACGACTGTACGAAAACTAACGCTCATAAATTATAATCTATTGAAGAGCAGACTAAAGAACATCTGTATATGTATATAAAACAAAGTCGTGTTAGTTATTTTTTATCTTTGGTTTGTTGGATTTAATCCCGGCCTTAGTAGCAGAATAATTAATAAAAGATAGGAAAAATTCACGAAAACATATATATCAAGAAAATACTATTTCTAATGTGACGTTATCTCTGATGAAATGACAGAAACTACAAATAATATACTCTTTGTCCTACATCCTGACTTGTACAACTAAACGAAAAATGTCGTATATCTCGGTGCTTCAATGAAGGGAATCGAACTGAGTGCAACGTATCTGCATAACTTATTCGATGTACATGTAATAAGATTGGTGAAAAATGCAGGGTGCAATGGAAGAAGTTAAAACTAGACACAATAGTAACTGTGGTAGACTCAATAATTGTAGAGCCCGCAACAACATCTGTAGCACGGATATGCTGGCTTGACTGGTCAAATACCACAACCTTGCAGAAGACAGGAGTGAAATAGAAGTATGGTTCTGCGTTTTGTATGATGAGATCTGGACCGGGTAAAAGATGGCTGGTGGACGCCCAATTTCAGACCGCTTTCCCTTCCTACTCTTTCCTAACAAGGATAGGATGGGAAGGGGAAGAGGATAGGAGGCGGGGAGGGATGAATAAAAAGGGAGATAGCCTTTTTCCTATCTATTAAATGTAGGCAATGCTTATGCGAGGTAGCGGTAGCAGTAGGGTAGCGGTCATTAACATTAGGTGAACGGCTTACTCGTTTGCCGCCTTTTCCCAAAAAAAGTAGCTAAGATATACTTTGACCAAAGAACTATATATACAAACATATAGGAAAATAATATATTATACAAATGTGAAAATACAGTTCGATCCGTGGAAAAAGTTTAGGAACAATATCGCTTGAGATGCTTGCGAGGTTCTAAGCGTTTTAGAATTGAAGATAAATATTTGTGGGGAGCTGTGGTCTGGGCGGCGCGGAGGCGCACATGTGCTGCACAAAAAACTGTGTACCGGAGCCGCGTGTTGACAGTGCGCATAGCTCGGCCGCAGACGACCACCCTCCGGGGTGTCCCGCGCGCCGTCATTTAAACAACATTAAATATAACCACCATCTAGCATTTACACTACAAATAAATTAAGTAAGACGGATTAAGTGAAACATGTGCCGTAAAATAATCACCTAATATGTTTGGCTTTAGACTATGCAGTTGGTCGAGTGTCGTTTTTTTTTAAAGTTAACCGTGGGCATTCATGGGGCTCGTTCCTAACGCGGCGCCCTTTGATATGTTATGACTTTTTTATTGTATTCACCACAAATTATAATGGAATAGGTATAGAGACGGGACGTAAATAAAGAAATGAGATGTTTAAAAGCCGATCTGAGGAATAAGATCGATTAAAGTTGTTATTAGCGTACATGTTATTAAAATAAATATATTGCGTTGTCCCGAAGCCCGAAGCGAGATAGACACCCACGCTCGTGAGAAGTTTCTTATCTGAAGGAAGCCGTTCCTCTATTTTAATAAATATTTAATTTAGTCGGAAAACTCGTGAGAGGCGCCCAGGACATCCAGACGAATTGTAATGACGTGTAAATCTCTGATTAGATATCTCCCCTGGGAACTGACAACAAAACTAAATAGCTGTCTGCATTTTTCCCTTGTCTACATTCCTTCGTGTTTCTACTCTACGAACGTACCTGCTTTGAAGATTAATAGTTTTCAGTCGGGATTTTGGTTCATTGGAAGAGTTAATTGCGTTAATTTTAAAGTTACAAATGATCTATTAGACAATCTTTTCAACATTCTTAATGTCTACAATTCATTGTTTTTGTGTATTTTTTGGCAAACATATACATCATTCAATGCTAAGTAATCCTTCCGGTCTAGAAAGACTTTGATTGAGTCGGCAACGATGACAATCAAGCAGTAACTTAATTTGTTTACAATATTACTACGCTCCGGGCTGTAGACAGTCTCTGGGCTATAGGGACGTGTCCTCGATTGCACAATAAAAATAACTTTGATGATTTTCTACGAATTCATGTATCTTATAATAGTAATTCATATTAATTAATATGAATTCATATTAATTAATTTGACTGTATCTTAAAGCTATGAGCTAAATGGGATACAGGAGATATGAAATAGATGCAACACAGTATTATAAGATTTGATTTTTAATCACAAGGCTCTACCAGTGCTTCATGGCGCTAAGATCCTTTATGTAGTGGCGATACCTTTACGCCACTGTACCACAAGTCTGTACCACTCAAGCGGTCTTGTACTTTTCAAAAGATTTCCCTCAATCAGTGTTCGATTGATATCGGTCTGTAGACTCGACCTTATACCGTTTACCAAATGAGACGCGTCGACTGTACGCGACGTATTCTCACGACCCGAAACGGTGAAAGAAGAAAGAAATACACAAAATTTTTAACGCAATAGGCGCTTTGTCTCTACATAAACATCGGTTTAAATTCATCGAAAAAAAACAGGTTAGAAATTATGGAGATGGATCATTGTTTTTTTTTAAATGTGTCGAATTATAATTATGTAAATAATTAATTATAGGTGATTTCAGTTTATTGCATTAAATTATTAATAATTTTGAGAAATAACAAATAAAACATTTTGTTTCTTTTGGTTTGTTCAAAATCTAATATACCTCAAGAACGGTGGCACAGATTTTTTTTATTTTTGATTTGTTGGATTTGTCTTTGCCCAGAATAGCAGAATAACCAATCAAAATATGAAAAAATAACGGGAAAAATCTCAAGAGAATGCGTTTTTTCTTACATTTTTCGTATGCGACGTTATCTCTGATGCAAGGACAGAAACTACAAGGAGTAATAATTATACATCCTAACTTATACAAAAAAAACTAAAAATGTTGTATATCACAAGGTGCTTCGATAGAGGGAATCGATCGGAGTACAACACATTCAGCAATTAATAAAAACTAATACAGCTACTAAAGTAACAACGTAAATTAATTCTAATCATTTTTTTTGGCTATAGAATTCTTGGTCTGCTTTGGCAAAATGTATAACGATCGTCATTCTTAAAACCAAATAGATAACTGTATATATAAATATACAACCATATTAAAATACAACTACATAAATGATTAAACAACAATGTAACTTTATCACAACAATAATATAAAGTCTGTAAAACTTTTTTTTTTATGTAACAAGGTGGCAAACGAGCAAGCGGTTTACTTGATGTTATGTGACCGCTACCCATAGGCATCTACAACAAGTAATGAGTTGCAGATGCGTTGCCTACTTTTGATGGATAGAGGAGGGGATAAACAGGACAAAGGATATTTCCTTTTCCAATTCATCCCCTCCTCGTCCATACCTATTCCCTTTCCCATCTTATCCTTATTAGGAAAGGATGGGAAAGGGAAGAGGACTAAATTGCGCCTTCGGCACCTCACTCATCAGACGAAACGCAGAATACTTCTACTTTACGCCTGTCTTCTGTGAGGTCGTGGTATTGCACCGGTCGAACGGCCCATTCGTGCAACTGATGTTGTTATTGAAGGCTCTACACTAAACTACGGAAATCTATTTTAATTCGCGAAAATCCTGAATAACTCTGGAACCATTTATCCTATTGAGATAAAAATTAAATGGACCAATCTGGAAACAAAAACTATGGATTGCAAAAATAATTTTGAAAATCTATTTATTAATCTCAAATTCCTGAGGTAACAAACATAAAAAAAATACAAGCGAGTTCAGAACCAATTTTTTTTGAAGTCGGTTAAAAAGTCCACTCCATCCTAATGTGCCGCCTTAGGAATGCGTATACGTCGATGTGTCTGCACTTTACGCCTTCTCTGAAAATTGATTGTTCCTACTTTCGGTCTGCGGTCTTTTAACGTCCTTTGTTACTAAATTGTTACGTAACTAACTTACTAATTATGTCTAATATCATGGGAAAGTCCTATTTGGTTGTTGTTATCGCGAGTGTGACAATTTGACAGATTAACAGAACAAATATTGAAAAAGTACAAAAACAATCTTCAAAATATAATTTAATTTCTATATAAAATTTATTGTTATCTTAAAAAACACACACAGTATACAGATAATAAATTAATCTTTATTATAAATTCAACCGTACACAGTACTAAAAATACAGTATTAAGCATTTATTTACATATTTAGAGACAGCAAAGGGTAGCCTCAGCGTGTACCGCATGACATAAGCCACGTGCTATTTCTATAACATTTTACTTTTCAGTTCATTTATATAAAATAAGATGATTATAATTAATTCACAAGTGTTGATTTGGTGTTTTATTAATCAGTTATGTCAATGATTTATCAGTGGTGTGCCGTGATGACACTATTATGGCACCATTAAAATAGCAAAATTAAGAGCCAGAGCGGATTGACGGCCGTCACAATTAGTCCGAGCTTCACAGTTTCATATCAACACATTGACGTCAGCCTCGATTGCCCCAACACATGCCGGCAATATTTATGCTGATTAATTTAATGAGATAAACTATAATACAGTTTGGAATTTTTAACTCTTCACAATCATCTCACCTAGATGTATTTTGTATGGACATGTCTAAAGATATTGTTGTACAATAATTATTCTGATTTTGTACTTCAAAATGCATTAAGAATGTTTATTCAAGACTAACTTTCATATAATAAATATATATTATATCTAATATATCCTTTAATGTTTTTTTTTTATCTCGCACACAAAGAATAAAAAAAGTTATAAATAAAAACATATAAAAATAATATATGTAATTTTATCTATATTCTAAATTTATTGTAATACTAACGGCCCGCCCCGGCTTCGCACGGGTATTTAACAAAAAATTCAAAATTCACACGGATCCCTAACTTTTTGATAGATAAATATTCTATCGCCTATGTTCATCAGGGATAATGTAGGATTCTAATCGTGAAAGAATTTTTCAAATCGGTCCAGTAGTTTCAGAGCCTATTCAATTTAAACAAACGATTGAATCTTTCCTCTTTATAATATTAGTTTAGAATAGGTATAAAGTAAATATTATTTATTAAAAATATTGAATATACATTATGAGAGTGAGTTTCTACTAAAAGAAGAATTTCCCTTTTTATTATAGGGGCAAAATAAAGCTTAAGAAAAATAAAAAGACGCTACAGAAGAAAATCAAATGTCCTGAAGAGAGTTAAAATATTTTTTTTGTAATTGAAATACACTGTGTAAAAATTATAGTTCTTTTTGTTTGGAATGCACCGTACTCTAGTTAGACGACATCGCTGACATCATCTTATGTCGTCTCACAAACGCGATGATGGAAACTCCGGATTGCATTTAACATCAGTAAAATATTAATATCGTAGAATTTCTTACCATCATAAATCGTGATTGTTTCGTCGTTTAATAATTAGATTATATTAATTTGCGCTTTTAATAAAAGTTATTTCTATGTGTATAATAAGTAATCTTAATTTTGTTTGTGTGGTAGTCAATTTTTATCTTTACCTGTCAAATCGTTCACAATAACGGAACGAGGTAGATCAATAAATAAATCCATTCCATGTAATTCTCACAGCCCGGCCCGCGGCCGTACTGGATGTGATTCCACTGAGCGAACGTCCCGCTCGCACACTCCCGCAAGGCTAGCATCGTCTCTGTCTAATACTTTGAATGTAACCGCCCCGGCGTGATGGTTCCGAGAATCGAACCTGTGGCATTTTTTCGAACGCATAATAATTTGATCGGGAAATATTTATGGAAGGGGGTGGCCGGACGCGGAGTCGTCCGACGAGTCAATTATCAGTCACACGCCGCGGTGTCGGCCGCCTGAAAGACGCGCAATGGGTGGTTATCCCGACGCAGCCGATTCTAAGCTCGAATTTATGGGAGCGAGATAGAAATGATACCGGCCTGGAATTTCACACGATTAAATTTTTCTATACAATGTTATAGCGTGTGTACCTCCTGGCATTTAGTGTATCACTTTTGACAACTGTAATTCTTTGGTAAATTAATTTTATTGTTGTAAATATCACTTCACAAGTAACAACATAATACAGTGGATTTCGTTTATAACGACAATGAAGGGACTACTTTAATTCCATCACTACAGCCGGAAGTAGTTCTATCCATAGGTAGAAAGAAGTAACTTATTTTTAAATTTAACTTTTCATTCATAAATAAAAAGGTATTATTACAACTGCTCACCATGTGTGAGTGTAAACGAAATATAAGTAAGCTTAATGATTCTGTGAATGAACTTCTGTGTTTGTTGGCTCGTTCGCTTTATCTGCAAGGGATTTATAGGAACTTGTTACAAATGGTTCATTAACACTAGTTGCTATACCAGAAATCAGCGTTATATCCGTAGTCGCTGTAACTGAATTTAAAATTATGTAGTATTATACTATATACATTTTAAATTCAAGGAACTTGAGTGTTGTGTCGCAATAATCGAGAGCAAAAACCGAGGTCGTTACAAGTGAAATCCACTATCCACAAAATATTAATGATCATGCCTCAGACATTCGAGGAACAAAAAGTCGTAATACAGGACTTTTCGGCACTGATGTTCGAACGCTTCTTTTAATTCGTAGCACGTGCTACACCAAATCAGCTACGGATTTCGTAGCGCTGTCGTATCTAGTACAAACGTATAAAAATATGTACGAGGACAATAATGTTAATTAATCTTTTTTAATGAATGTTGTTACCTGTTTTTGTACAATGATTTAGATTATAAGGAAAACACAAATGGCAATACTAAAATTGAAAAAGAAACATGCTCATGTTGAAATGATGAATAGGCAAAGAGAGAAGAAACTTTATAATGAAAAAGTTTGTTTGCTTAGTAATCTCCGCCTACACCTCTAAGTGATGGGTGTGAGTGTTTTTATCTTTACCTTTTATTTTTGTACAACATTAAGACTATGATCAATGCAATAAAATATTGAATACAATCGATATTAAAATAGATCATTTCATTTTGAATATCCTGGGGTTACAGTGTGTTTCATATCACAAGCGCGTTTAAAAGAACCTTTTTCGTTTTGTTTAAATATACATTAGGTAACAAAGGAACGCTATAAATTTCAAATGAACCAATCCGTATGTCCATTGAGACAACCGTTACAGTTGTATCAAACGGCTGCATACGAAAAAAATGCAAGAGTAGGGGCTAAAATAAACAAGTATCGACGCTGCGGAGTTTGTTATAATCGTTTCTGATAATTTGTCGCGTTGGGAAAGGAAGGGTAGGGGGGGGGGGGGCGGGGGGGGGCCGGGGGATGGGCCATAACATGAATGGACCCATTAATAGCACAAGTGAATGAATGCGTAAAGACACATGTGCGGGCCTCGAACTCGCTACCCCACAGACAGAACCACATGGCGCATACATTGTGTTACGCAAAAGGGCAATTCTATTTTATTGTTCTGTCAGAGATTTCAAAGAATTCCTTGTGGTTCTCGTCTGTAATAACAATGAATTTCATTTAACTAAATTCTCAAGTTTCGGGTATTGTTTTAAACGTTCTTCCTACCAGCATGTAAGGCTAAATGTTTAAATAAAGATAGATTAAACTACAGTAGGTAGAAAAAGATTTTTTGGCGTTGCTATTTCACACGGAGTATAATAAATATATGTCGTCTTATTATACTGTGTTAAGAAATAAAAATACTATGGGGGGTTGTTGTATAAAGTAGTTTATTTAGCAGTAGATCGACATCATCACAGAAAAAAATCACTGTATTTGATTATAATTCTGTCAGGAATTATATTTATATACAAGTTAATCAAGGGCCAAAAGTTATTTCACTGCACTATAGGACCGCGACTGCCCTTAGACAAGCCGAGAACAAAGGGGTGTGGAGGCAGCTCGTTGAAGTCAGTGAAGGCATTTCAAGACAAGCGCGACCTTCAGTAATGAAGTGTACGACGGACTTAAACTAATTCTATAAGTATACTTTTCGATAAGATGTGATAGGTTTCAGTCACCACATATTAAATTTATAAAACAGAAGGCTGCCTTTGTTTCCGGTATTTATAGAGCATAGAACGGGATTTTGGTTACCTTATGGTAAGTCATTATTACGAATTAAAATAATTTGCTTCTAGTTCCAACAAAGAAACGAAATATAAATGCGAAACCTAACAACTAGGTTCTAGAAAGGCATTGACCGCCCCATACTTTTTTTATTCCTTACCCCGGGGTAGTGAAACATAGTACAGATATGTTAATTGGCGTATTAAAATAAAATTGCATAATACTCGGCCTAATTGGATGCGTGGCCTCTTTATACAGTGAATTACGCACAGAGGCCTTCAAATTACAAGCTATTAATTAGGCTTGTTTCATACAATCAATTTATGAGTGTGTGTTTCAAAACTCTGTTATATAAACTGTATATTAAAAAAAATGATGTATTTGCAGTTCATGTAAATAATTTTATTTATTTTGTATGCTATTGTATAAAGTATTTTTAACTATATAACTATAATATTTTCTAAAATACGTCTTTACTGAACAGGTTTAAGAAGATTTTGGATAACATACAGCACAAGTATGATTTGATTTTTTTTAGGTTTACGAAAACTTTAATTTTTAATTAAAGGAATGGATAAAATGCAAATGAGTAATTTTCATCTTTAAAAGATCAAAATCTATTCCTAATCAAAAGATTTAATACCTGAATTCTGAAAAGTCTTTGACTAATATTTTCGGTGTACAGGCATGTACACAGCCCTGATTGAGATAGCCATACCACACAATTCACACCAAAAAGTATCGATCAAAAGTAAGTTAAGATTCCAACATCTTCTCTTTGTAAACATTCCACAAGCGTAGCTTCGACTCTCTGATAAAATCAACCGACCCGTAGATAAATACCTCGGGTACTTACCTCAACTCAAAGATGTCTAAATGATTTTACATTTCCTAGAATAAATATTATAATAGAACTCGTTTAAAAATTAGTACAATGAACCTCGGACGTGTAACGGAGCGTTGTTCTGGGATCATTGTTGGCTTTAAAGTGATATTTTTCGCTTCCTGTGGCGTTCTTCCCGTTTGCTCACGTTTATGACGAGCAAGGCGTAAAGTACCTGGGCCACAATAGACAGGTACGAGGCGCAACAATTCGTGAGACAGGTTAATGCCACCGCTATGCACTTGTCGCTGCGACGCGCCGGCGCCGGATATCTTTATTCCATTGTGTTTTCTATTCTCTTATAATGCTTTGTCAATAAATTGCTTTAGTTCGGATTTCGACGCGGTGGCGCTCTTGTATTGTCGAACGGATGACTTCGGTGCCAAAATAAATATTTTGTATTTATTTTTAAAACCAAATCCTATCAGAGAATTTTTGTATTACTTAGGTATGAGACGACAATTTTTACGGATGTTTTTAAATTTAAATACACAATTAATTAGGCTCAACAAATAAATCTCTCTTCTTTACAATGTTAATATAGATAATCGTTAATGGCCATACTGATCCATCATACTGGCCATGAAATCCAACTAATTGATTCGGATACAAAAAAATATATAAGATACGTACAACTGCCGGTCTCTTTATTATTTTAGATGTGTTTAATCAAAATTAAACAACGTATCAATACATTGAACGGTTACCACAACCGCAAGCCTTCCTGCCATCTATCGGCTTTATTCAATAGCAATAGAGTATCATAAACTGCCCCTTAATTAGTTTTTAACTAGTGAAATTATATGCAATTTTGCAATCATTGTAAATGCCGTGAGTTCATCAAGCAACCCGCATCATCCGTATGAAATGACTTAATTGAAGTCATAAATAAGACCAATGTTATAATGGCGATGTATTTATAGCAAATAAAGGTCACGTGGCATAATTTTGGCACAATTGGTTCATCAAGGGATATTGGGGGTCAGAATGAGCCGAGTGGGGTATTATATGATGTGATTATTACGTTATATTTAATTTTTAAAACGGAAAGAGATAAGATTGCCCCATTATGTTCCACCCCACCCGTATAGAGAGCATGACAGTCGTTTAAGTATGTAGTTTTAATTGACTTGTGTTAGTTGAATCGAACTTATTACAACATTTCACACGCATTTTTACTGTGAGGCTTGGTTTTGTTGGGATTTATATGTTATTTAAAAGATTTCTTTAAATTCTACACTCTCACGCTTTTCAACTCAAACAAAGAAGATGAGATTCGCTTTATGTTTTTCACCGAGTCAGATTTCTATATAGATCACGTACCAAATGAGCCAGGGTGGGAAGTAACACCACGAACAAATAAAAAAGGCCATTATTAATTTAAAAATTCCGTTAAATAGTTTACTTAAGCTCGGAATCGAATCCGGACTAGCAAGGTATTCTACTTGCAACGCTGCATTCTGTTGTCTTAAAAAATATTATAATATTCAACGAGCTGGCCCGGCAAACTTCGTTCCGCCTTAGAATTAAACCTCCCCACTCCTAGATCAAAAATTTTATAATCAACTTGATTGATTTTATAATGAACTTGAACACCTGACGTTAGATTTGAGCAGGGTAAAATAGCCTTACCTTGCTAAAATCTACCGTCAGGTGCTTGTCATGCCCCCTCCCAAATGACAATCCTGGAATCCACCACTGGAATCCGCCACTGACTGTATTAATTTGTATGAATTGCTGGATAGGTTGCACTCGGGTCGATTCCCTTCATTAATGGCACCTTGAAATACACAACATTATTCGTTTTGTTATGTAGGTCAGTATGTAGAATTATATACTCTGTAGTTCCAGTCATTTCATCAGAGATAACGATGTAGGCTTTTAGTTACAATAATGACATAAATAAAATATGTATAAAAATCTCTGATAGTCCGCAATGCCAATCATATTTTACTATCGAATTTTAAATTTAAAAGTTAAAATGTGTTGAAGTTCCTTCGCTACAAAATATATGGCTAAACGCAGTTTCTTGATATATTTTTTTCGTGAATTCTCTCATACTTTTAATAAGCTAGTCTGCTCGGGGCGGAAACAAAACCAACAAATCAAATATCAAAAAAATCTGTGCAGCCGTTCTTGAGTTATAAGTGGTGTAACTAATAAGACTTTTTTTAATAACTAATTACTTTATTAACAAATTTTGTAAATCAGTATAACAGTACAATAAGTCAAATACATTTTGAATGTATAACTAAGGCGATATGTGTGTCAAAATATAAAGAACTAAAAGTATCCATAGATAATAATATTAATAATAATGAGTAAGCGAATATAATAATATAATTTTGTTTTTTTTATAAAAGAAGGAGGCAAAGGAGTAGCGGGAACGTCAAAGTGATCATCGCCGCCCATGGACATCTGCAACATCAGAGGATCTGCAGATGCGTTGCCGGCCTTTATATTTGTATAAAATAACTAAATTTAAGTCATAGTGAGTTTCGTTAGTTACTAAATGATATACATATATTTGGAAATACAATATCAGCTTTAATAAACAATAATTCGATAAACTCTGAGTTATCGCAGTCGAATCGTGTTTGTTTGTTCTTTATCTGTATACCAACACTATCTTTTTCTCTCAATCAGTCCGATTGCAAAAGTATATAGAACAATGTACACGATAAACATTTATTTTCTATCAGGATGTCGACATTTTGAGCGGAATGTAAATTAAAATTAAATATTAATCGAAAGTGAACCGACACCCACGAATGTCAAAGATATGAATAATCGGCCAGTTCCCGTGAGCACACATTCCCATAGTTATCACTTGTCAGTTTGTCCTAAGGTCAGTGATTGTCGATAAGCAATCAGTTTTATTGTGAATGCCTCCATAATAGCGATACTGCAACTAAGGCAAACATGTTAACACGATATTCACACAGCTCTATGGGACCGGTGCCGTTTGTTATGATTTCCACAACTGTATTCGACATTAGTTAAATTTTTTCGTTTCGTTACGTCGTCACTTAACGTCTTGAGTAATTGTTTACTCTGATTAAAAAAACGCTACCTAAAGCAATCTCATTACTTTGTATTGTTTATTTGATTTCGGACATAACTGATTTATTTTCAATATAAATCTACCATCGGCATCAACACGTCTATTACTGAAGGAAGACCATAAATATATGTCCCATACCGCACCTGTCCAGTGGGCTCCCGCAACGTTGACCATCGTCGCGACGATGGTTAATGTTGTCTGACGTCTGATCATCGTCTGTCCAGCTTGTGGGAGACCTACTACTGCTTTGCATTGTACGTGGCCACGATTCCAAAAGGTTTCCATAAGTTTTTTGTACTTCGAGTAATTTGCTCTACCCATTATTATCCAAGTTTTGCAATTTTACGAATAATATCGATTACCGTACAGCAGAATGCTGCATATCACATAATTTCTCATTCCATCGCGCACGAAGAGTAGCATTGCCTTTTCTTTGCTCAATGGCACTTCGAGCCTTCCTATGGTGTCCATTACAAAAGCCTTTAAAATGAAATACTGCAAATGGACCACTTCGAACAGTGGTTTAGCCCATATTCATTATTTATGATCGTTGTCTCTCTGGTTGTAACTCTGGTCCTCTAGAGCCTCCTAGTTACCGTCTACGATATTCTAAAACGAGTACAAATGCTGTTATCCTATAGGAGTAAACCGGGGCACGGCGGATTCCTTTATATTATAATTTGCCCCAGAGTCGGAGCTCTTTGTTTTCTCCGACATGTGAAAGTGTGATAAAATCAGAGACACTCGGCTAGAACGATATGTTTAGCTTGTGTATAAATAGTACTATAATTATTTAAATCTAGGATGCGCGACACATTACGCTATAATAAATACATTTAAGCTATTTGCGATTTTTACTCCATCTTTTTATTGTGCTTATTTCTTTGTGTGTTTTAAAGGATTATTTTATTTCTATGCGTCCGATTTTATTTTAATTTGTTTTGTAGCTTGAATTACTACTAGCCGGTTAATGAAAATTTGATTGAAATGCCAAAGGTAACATAAACGAGGCTAAATTTGTATCACTGGACTCTTACTTTTATCTACAGTAATAAAATAAAAATAATGCAGCTGCCAGTACCTACTGAAGAATACTTATTGTTATAAATATACTATTTAATTACACCTACTAAATGCAATTCTTGACGTTCTAAGCTGAGAACACTTTAATGCTGACATATGTTTGGGAAACTAAATTAAATTACAAGTCGTTTTAAAATAATTATGATCTACAGTAAATCTATAACGGAGAAGAATGCTCCTGCGGCTCGCCTGCGTGTGCGGACACATACAATGTCCTGACATGCACGCACACTATAATATAAAACGTTAAAGACAACATTCCCGACGAGCGTCGACATATTATTATAGGTATGTTTGTGTTATAAATTTTACTGGCTGCGACAAGTGTTTGCCTAGGCGGTTGGAATTCGTGGCATTAGTAACTTGTAGACGGATAGTGTGGATGCATCTTAATATATCATTAATGTAATTAATGCTTCGAATGTTTTACTTAACAGGGCGGTCAGAAATATATTAATATTATTGTATTATATTTATCAAGGATTCCTATACACTGACTGGTATCGTTATCAGATCGACAGACAGTGTTATTAATATAATGTGAAGGTTTTAAGATGTCAAATGATTGAATTTTAACCATTAGATATCCTTGCTAAAGATGTACAAACTCGCAGCCATTTTACGGGTCTTTGTGATTTATAATATTATGTTCTTAATTTCTAAGCAATTTTGGCTTTTAGCTCCACCGGGATATGCAGGAATATCAATCACTATATGCTTTTCATCGATCTTATTAGATACCAAACGGATATCCCTCTCCGTAGGGAGAGGCGAAAACAAAAATTCAAAAATATATAATTATTTGTCTCAGTTGGAATCGAACCTAAGACTTCTAATAACTAGGCTACGTAGTCGTATTAAATATTACTTTAAGACCTTTTCACATCAGTACTAACCATTAAATTATGAATGATGATGAGTTTTAGGACCATGTGTTGTAGTCTACATACTTATCCTTTAGCGTCCCGACCAATGTATCAACAACTTAAATATCGGCAAGTGATTAACTGATGTCTGAAAAGGTGTGTCGTTGATTCGAGTTGTTTAGTTTTCTGTTAGTCATTGAAAACATAAGTCGCAAGGATTTTTTATACAAATAAACGCGTCTACACTCCGGGGGGTCCGGCGACTTGGACTATTGCTGAATACAATGTAAAAAATGAGTTTTTTTTTAATTTAATCACATTTGAATAATAAAATATTAAGATTAATTTAATGATCAAGGTATAATATACCATACCAAATGGTTCTTGTGTAAAATAATACAAAATTTGACAGTTTCGTAACATGAACTGAAAAAAAAATATGTTTGGGTTCCATTATCGGTTGAATTCGCTTTCGAGCACATGTGACGACGGGCTTCTTTGAGGCTTTGGAAACCACCCCGAAGGACAATCGAGCGTGGGAGCAAGGCGGGGTGCACACTAATGGTTGTCCCGAATCGACTTATTACTTTTATATTATTGTCCCCAGTTTTTGTGCATAACAATGTAGCCATTTATATTGCACAATGGCGCACACTGTAATATCAACTATTGCAGGTTTTTTTGCAACAATTGACGTTATAAATCGCTAGTTAGAAGTAGAAGTGATTCACATTACTGTGTCGTACTATCAAGTTGAGTTTTTCCGTTCCGTTTATCATTTCTTTGACTTTATTTCGTAAAATAAGCAAAATAAGCAATAAAGCTGTGGCATCAAGCGCAAACAGCTAAAACGATTAAAATAAGTAGAAGTTCCGAGTAACTGACGACAAATCAACAATTAAATTATTGGGCGATGGTAACTAGGTTAACGAATTAACTCACGAGTTCATGTTTTGAAACCCCAATAAGTAATTATAATGTTATAAATTTCTCTGATTCTTACATAATCGATATTTTTTTTGGTCATTTTTATCAGCTAACGGGACGGATACTGAATTCCTCCTTTGTCTACTCGCACAGGAAATAGCCGACAGAAATGTAAATAAAATAGACATTTGTAATGCGAAAAGGTTTTTTACTTAGGAGTAAATTTATAAGGATTGAAATAATTCTAGCATAAGCTGATAGTGTAGTTGTAAATGTTAGAATAGGACAAATGTTATGGCAATGGTCGGTGGTGGCGCCCGCGCGAGGGTGAAGGCCGCGAACCAGGAATGCAAGTTCGCCATCTCTCACGCGCCCAGGATGAGTTGGATCTTTTTTTAAAGGGCGAAATTCCTGGAAGTATCTCGGAGCGGTCGGAGGCTGGCGCTCGCCGCCCATTGTGGCGCGCGGCTAGTTTTGATCTTATTGTTAATGGGACGCCATGTTTTTTTCAACGGTCTCGGAAAAAGGTATCATCGGGTCCCGACGGAAACGTTATGGGTCCCCGTGAAGTGAAACTTACGTATACATATGTTCTACGAAAGAGGTGTTATTTCGATCGTAGGATGGCCTTTGTTGCACAGGAATGTAGATGGCTCGTCATAATTTTAATGGGCAGTTTCTCAGTTATTCTATGAAGCTGATGTACTGATACATGTTCTGAATATTCATGGGGTGCCATGCTTCACCGGGAACGGCGCATCGAGGATCTTTGGTATGCTTACTCGTAATGGAATACTTAATAGAATCACATAATGATTCACTTTGAAGTTTGCGATATTTCAGCATGTGAGAGGATGACGGGAACAGTTAGTTACACCTTGGTAATATTAATAATGTTTTGTTTTACAATATTCGAACGAGTAAACAAAGATGTCATGGTCCTATCTACATTCTTCTCTGTATAGCCTGTTTGACCTACAAGGTAAAAGGTGCTTTAACCGAGATAAAAGAAAAACTGACTATGAGGATTTTGAATTCCATCAACTATTTGAATGTTTTAAATTTAACGAACGGAATAACCGAGAACAAGTCAAGACCACAGCCGCCTTAGAATTGACTACTAATGCTATCGTTGGTTTTAAATCGGTCCAAAATCGTTATTAGTTCTTGCCATACATGATTTACCACACCCTGATCAAGGCTCTTTAACAAATGAACTAAATAATGAAATTCGTATCGAAGAATTTAAATTATCATTTTGACGTAAACTTACGGTTACAGTTTAGTGAAGATCTGAGTTGTCCGGAATACCATTTCCAGCTTATTTCAATAAGTTTCGCTTAAGCTTATTCCATATATTACTTACAAAAATACTTCTAAAATTTTGCTGTCCCCAATATAGCGTTAGTGTCTGACCCTGTCAGATTTCCTAAGTCCTAAGTCCTTTGGAAGTCATAAAAGTAGTAGGATAATAAGCTGAGTAAAATATGGGCAGTCTTTGGATGTAAAACGAGTACACCAGACTAAAAACCAAACATTTGTTTTTTTACGTATCGCTTAATTTTTTTATACCTTGGAATCCAACCCAGAACCCAATGCGTATTAGCTCATTATTCTGACAGTTGGACTCCAGTGACCTTACTTCGTTTGAAATGAATGGTCGTTCGTAATAAAAAAACAAAAGTTTATATATGTTAAAACCTTTAATAAAATATTGTATTGTACATTCTTTTATAATTTTCTCGTTAATGATATGATTTTTTTCTTATTACGTCGCACACATTAATAGTACACGTGTACAAAATTCATTTGTTCCTATTCCCTCCAGACACGGCGCTAGAATTACTTCTAGGTATGATAGGGGTCCATTAAGCGTACAAGTTTAAGTTTAATCATTGCATTCTTACCTTCGAAACAATGATGAATACCACACACACCTTCAAAACACGGTCCGCGCGCGGTGTGTGGCATCTCCGCTATTCAAATATGCAACTCGAGCATTTTAGTATTTTTAATACACCATAACAAAACAGCTAAAAAAATGTTCTGATTGAACTATAAAACTCTGCAATATGCATTCCTAGTTCCTTAAGCATTGTTAATATGAATACATTTTTTACATAGGATTGACATATTAAAACAAACCGTTAACTGTTATGGATAATTAACTGATATAACTGGAAATGTTGGTTATTTAAAAATGTTATATTGGTTTATATTATTATCCTATTTTATGAATTAACTTCATTAAGATGCCCATGACAATCTATAGTTCGAAGTACTTAGTTTATAAAAAACACAGATCTTTAGAAATAAAAATGCTTTTCTCTAGTAATCATTTCATCGATGTCGAATAATTTAAGAAATTCCAAGCTCCAGAGTGTTTCCCGTTCCTTTCACAGGCGGAGTAATGGGTGGTTGTTAAAATTATGAATGGAGCGTCTTGGGTGTCAGTGTGTGCGTGACCCTCCTCTCGCACACATGTATGCCTCACACGCGCACACACATGTTCACGCACACATAAAAAGACGCTATTCAACACGTCCCGTTGCAAGTGTGAGCGCATTCTTGTGAAGTTTCAGGCTATAATGGGTTGACTTTTATATATGGTAATTGTTGCTCGCACAGGGGGCGAAAGTTTATTAAAAATATATAGTAATAAATATCTTTGATAATAGATAAGCCTGAAAAACTCTCTTCGATTATTGTTAAAGGCTTTATGGACTCGATACTTGATAAGGTTGGCTCTAAAATTCAGGTCAAAACAAGTCCAAATGTTGTGAAAGTACTGTATGATTCAAAATAATTGACATTCCGACATAAAAATACATTTTAAACGATTTATCGTGTCTACATTAAAACAGTTTTTTCTCCTCCGTATAATCAAATTTAAAAAAATTGCTAAGATACTTAATTTGTCACTTTTATACCTAAACCTTTGAATGTCTCCTATATAAAAACACACACAACAAAGTATATATTTTGTCACCATTTTATGTTTTTCTTTTACCGCAAAAAAAAGCATACAAACGTTAAACAAAATACGCCCTTTTTATGACAAAGCTACTGAAAGAACTGTCATGTTATTGAGTTTGAAGCTGGTGATGTGAACCACAAGTTTTGCGCCACAAATGAAGATTTATATCCAATTATACACAAGAATTTTTGACCATCGGATGTACAACATGCAGAAGTAGAAGAAGATTTTCGGCTCGAACTCTTAGTAATCGCATTTTTGTTTGGGACATTATATGAAATCTGGGTTACGATGGACGGGACGTTGAAAGTACCGAAGTAAGTAACGGAGTGCAAACGACGTTCATACTTTCTTATTTGAAAATGATGCCAGAGTATAGGTACCTATTAGTACTACGATCCTTTCAGTAAATGTTCATTCTTCAAATCCCTTCACAATATTTAAAAAAAAACCCATTAAACTATTTGATGTATTCTAAATAATTTCTTGTAATTATATTTTTCTACATTGTCATTAGATAATCTCCGTGGTAAATTTCCTAATGGTACAGAGTAAAACGAGTATAAATAAAAAAATCATTAAGCGAGGGATCGGTATGTATTGTGTGAGAGATACCGGTCTACCCTCGTACAAAGATTCCTTGCTATCTAAAGGATTGAGAGAGCTGTACGCTGGGATTAGCGATACCAAGCTTTATGTCTTTCCAGGAATACTTTTTACGAATACTTACGTAAGGAAGTTCTTTTTAAACAAAGAAGATTCGGGACATTAGAAAACTAACGTCATTGTTAGAGAAATCACCTATTTAGTCTCTTATTATCAAATTTAACTGAATTAATTTTCACGGCAATATTTGCAATCTCTTAGCGAGATTGATTCAGATGTGATATGAACCAATATCGACGGTTACCGATATAGGCCGCAGAATTGTTTACACAGATTGTCCGGGGAAGGGATGAGCGATGACGACACGCTCTAGAATGACAGTAATGTATAGAACGACGCTGCGTAGGTAGGCCTCACACAGATGATCTTGTTAAGCTTGCGGAAGTCTACTGGACGGGGACGGCGAGATAGGGCAGAAATTTTAATAACGTCGTAATCGTGGAAGAATCCTACATTTAGTAGTGGACATCTTTTAACCGATAGATAGAATTGCTTGAAATATAAAATTACGATGGATAGAATTACTTTGAAATATAAGTAGTGCTAACAATCCATTAATACGTTTATACTCATGTATATGAATAAGATTTTTTTTATTTTAATGTCCTAAGTATCGTCTGAAACTCCTGGTTACCCTAATTGGGGTGCACTTGTGTGGGTGTATGAGGAGGAATTTTAAGGTCCAATTACTAGCGAGCCGCCTTCCATTAACAACTTTATTTATAGTGGGATGAATAACTTGCGGCTTTTTAATCAATCATGTGGGCTACAGCGCGGCATCCGGTAGACACAATTGTCTAATAAAAGTTCAGCGTGCAGCAGAAAAATTTAAGACGTTCCAGAATTATTACGTGCTCTCCTGCAAATTTACGGCCTCATAGACACTTATTGTGTACCGTGTAATTTGTATTACTTTGTTAATCATTATTACACACATAGTTCAGGCAAAGGCAAAATATAAGGAGCACGAAAAAATGCAACTGTGTGTGTGTGTTTGTTAACGAATGCAATGTAAACATATGCATATAGAATATTTGTCTGTTTTTTCGATGCAAAATAAAATATACAAGTTATTATTGATTCCTATGAGATCAGTATAATGCTGCAACCTAGAATGTACCATTTAATTTTATGACATCACATCAAGACATTGCGATGGAGTCAATTAGAGCAGAGCTCGGGTCCATTGGACCGTGTAATGGAGTTGTCGTATGTCATGTATTATCATTAAACCATGTTTAAATCCAAAGCCAGCAAGAGTAATGATCGAACAACTTCTATAAATGTTACATCAATTGAAGTTGAACGCGTGAAATTTTGTTTTTCTACTCTTCTCACAACACATTAAATATATGTCAACGTTGTAGAAGGGTTCCTAAGACTCCATTTTTTTGTGACTGGCCTGTCACTGTTAGCCTGGAGGAGGCTTTGACAGATTCACCGGACTTAAGGTGGCCGAGCGCAGAGGGCGCTTAGCCTAAACCTCTTTAAGAGTAACTAAGCTCGAGGGCTCTCTCGGGAGCCTCGACTCGGGCCGTTACTTTTTTATTTTCATTACCGGATTGGGAGGCCGCCGGGCTCTTAGGTCGCTTCGACGGAAGCTCCATGGAGTTACTGGACTCAAGGGCCCCCGACAGGAGACCTTGGCTTGGGCTGTCACTCAAAACGCGTTTAGCATTCCGAGTCGAGGGTGCCCGAGAGGGCCGAACCATGGCTCGATCGGTAGCTATTATCTGCCTACAGCTAACATTACTACCA
>DWTW01000014.1:0-27573 GCA_018246275.1 Papilio slateri
CAATACCCAAAGATTATAAAATAAATATATAAGTACTACATTTTTATCGCTGCCGGTATCGAAATGGTAGGAAGTTCGAAGCAGTGAAGTAAGATTATGCATTATTAATACAAGAACACGATAATATTCATTGAGAAATTATCAATATTATCTGTTATCAGAACTCGTTGAAGACATCTTGCGATAGACGTAAGCTCTTGCACATCGTGCGTGTGGTTGTGGCGGCGTGTCGATCTTATCGCACTCGAACATCTGGGGTTATCCTTGTTAGATAACAAATGAATAAACCTGTGAAAGCACCGTAGTCGTAAGAGAAAGGAAACATCTTAAAGTGAATACCAAAATTTTCTTTCATCTTGCGTTATGTTCAAACCAAGAACTTGTGGTTCTTCAAGAAAACTAGGCCTTCCTTAAAGGCCGGCAGTGCATCTGCTGTGGTGCTGTGAGTGTTCATGGGCAGCGATGATCACTTAACATAAGGCGACCCGCTGCTCGTTTGCACCTTGTTCACTGTTTACTGAAAGATTTAATAAATAAAAAAATATAGTAATCTTAAAGTTTGTTATCTTGGGCTGTATACTTCCCAAGAGATAAAGGTCCCAAAATGTGCCAGAATATGTAGCCACGAAGTTTGATAGTATTTCTGTCTTCCAGCTGTCACGAGTCAGACACCCAGACGTACCGAGTTCAATTCTTCATTAATGAACTGGCAACGGAGCTATGTCCCTTAGCCGGTTGTACGTGGGACCAGTTCCAAGAGAAATTCCAGAAGTTCACCGAAGCTAATCTAGATTTCTGTAGCATGGACAGCACTATAGTCACCGAACCAGCTGCAGGAAAAGCAGCGTCATTCTCAGTGGTAATCAATTTCTTACTGGTGGTGGAACTAATTGTTTATTTATTAGGACATTAAATAAGAGACATAAAAGACTTTTTTTTTAAATATGCGTACCAAAGTCGGTTTTTAAGTATCTAAAACATAGTGCTCGATCACCGTGATGTTAATTGGCCATAAAATGACAGAGCGTCAGTTTTAGAAATGTCCTACCCTGTCCCCTTATACCTGTCTATTAAAATCGAAAACTAATAAGAATAAGTTATACCACTCCAAGGTTAGTAGGCATTTAAGAGGAGTGATTTCTGTTCTCCGATTACACATCCTATGTCTCTAAAAGTGGAGACGAAATTAGAAAAAAGGAATTTATGGGGGGCAAAATCAAACGCGTAAAATGTACCTAAAATATATGGCTGTTTCTGCTTCAGATTCTGTTATACGTTTTTTTTTAAATTAATTTGCACGGCATCGTAATTACAAAAGAATAATCGATTATTTTGATTACTTTATACATCTATACAGTGCAATCAAGAGAAAGTATTTTAGTTATCAGAATATGGTGCCGTGTAAATAAAATTGCAGAGTATATTAATTGAATGCCTAGTCAATATAATTATAATTGATACAGTCACTATAAATGTTGATAGGTAAATTATTAGATAACAATTTATAACAAGATTTATAGAAGGATAGATGCTTCTCTCTAAAATAATTGACTTAGTTTTGCATGAGATCTTACAGCTTATTTTAGCGGAAGAATTGCGTTGAGACTAGATTTTATGTTTTTGATGGGATACATTTTAATAAAAGATAGTTTAATTATAATGAGAATAGTTGAATTTATAATTGGAGTTACGCTCCAAAAGGAAATATCAAGAGATAATCTTCGACTAAAGATACAAGACACTAAAATTTGTGAACGCTAATTATGAATTGTATTAATAACCACAGGAGATAGAAAAGCTTTCTAATGGCGAAGGATTTGTTAAAATACGTTCAGAATCTTTTGAGCATATCCGGAATAAACTAAAACTGTAACAAGTCAATGTACAGTTATATGGGTGGCTCACAGCCGCGAGCGGGGCCGGGCACACAAGTTATATAGCGACTAGCGTTGACGTGCAATGTGCGATAAAATAATGTATTTTTTTTTAATATTCAATTGTTTAAATTATGCAATTATAAGTAAGTGAAATGTTTACTTTGATTATAGGACGATACGACGGACTAAAAGGAACGCTTCATAACATTTTGGAAGTCTCAGGGCTGCGACTCTATTGTGATATAATTTATAATTGCTGTAATATTTTTAATAAAGAGATAAGAAAAACCTGTTTATTTACTTCAATATATAAATATTTCAAAGTAACGAAAGAAATCTATTTCTCGTCTTTCGAGATAATGTCTACACATACCAACTTGACCTCTAAATATGAGACCCCAGGTGGAACTAACTTTCCAAATATTCGCAATTATAGGTGCTAATTCCTAGCCTAAACGGCTAGACCGATTTTGAAGAGTGAGGTGCCATACGATTCGTATTCTTTCCCCGGGTGACATATGGTTTACAGTTAGTCGGGTTTTTTTTATAATTAACTAGCGCTTAACAAAGTATGTGGACATACAATATATGTGTTCTGGAGAACATATATATTGGAACTACCTTCACCATATATTCTATGACCCATTTAAAAAGCTGTCGCGTAGCAGTTACCTCGTCACTTCCTTTAGGTGAGATTAAAATTAGCGAGATTAGTTATTCATAGCTTAGGCAGCCCGCCAACTATGTCATTTGCTGTGCTAATAAGATCTCAATGGAGCGTGCAGTGCAATTAACTTATGTTAAATATATTGATATTCAACTTTCTATGTGTATGGGTTTCATCTTCTGTAAACACCCCGATAGCGACTTGTATGATGCTACAGGCAGCCACAAACAAAATAAGTATTCAATAATTTTTTTTATAATTATTTATCACCCCTTGTCGGACAGCATAAGGCTAGGCAGAGATTAAAGATTCACTATCAACTAGCAAAACTTTATCACGAGTTTTCCAATGTTTTTTACAGTCTCCACCTACATACATATGTTCCTCAGTTACCATACACTACAGTCGTCCTTTTCAAGCATAGATAAAGGAAATCGATACTGTTTTGCGCGGTCCCAATACCACTTCATTTGCCTTTTTTTCATCAATACATATTTATTCACGTTCGAGGCATATACATATTCTTATATTCCTACTTATTAACTTTGCTAGTGATTGCTTTGACTACCTATTTTGACAATAACAACATTTTGACATATATTATTTACTTGTAAGTTATGAATACGCGGGATCATGTTACAAAAATTCCTAAAAATAATAAACGAACCTGTACGAAGCCGTGGCTTGTAAGTATTTAATAATAGATTGATAATCTAAAGATTACTTAATGATTGAAACATATCCCATGATGTATTAGTTACTCCGTTATACTGCGTAAATGATCAATTTACTAACTACCACTAGACTACGACTAGTAGAATGTGAAATAGAAAAGTAAATATGATGAATATCGTTTGATGTATCGTTTGGTAAGTTTTGAACATGTCCTTCTTTATGGAATTTCGGTACAATACTCGAATGATGGTGTGGTGTCTATTATAAGTTTTCAAATGATCATATACCTTGTTCCAAGTGAAGCCATAAATTTTATAAACAAGCAAACGTCACTTCCATAGATGGCGGCCATTAAACGTTATTATATTATCATCGGAAATGTTGTCATTTTGCGGAAATTGTGAGATAAAGTGAAGTGAAATCGTATAATATGGATAGCTAATATTATAAGATAATGTGAGAAAAAGTATGTTTACGAAAATATTTTGGATACCTTGCCGTTTACATTATTTGGGCTTTCATTTGGAACGGGGTAAAAGCATGTACCAATGGTCTATCACAGAACTTGTGTGTGCTGATTATGATTGACGGCTTAAAATGACGGCCTTCACCGCTTTTATATTCGTTAGCGACTAATTCAACCGCTTAGGTATTTATTTATATCAAGATATTGTATGTCAAGCCTACAGCTGCAGCAGCTGCTGCACAAATGGGCCAGGTCGACTGGTAAAATTCCACGAGTACACAGAATAGGGGCGAAGCTCTTCGTACTCCAAGATTCTGCTTTCCCCTTCCAACAAGCTCTATAACGCATTGGCTCTTCTGGTTATTGTGAGTTTACAGTGGTATCTTTTAACTTTGTTTTCATTTTTGTATTATGATCAGGTATAACCATCTTCCTTCCTTGTAGAACATCATTGTGTGAAGGGTTGGAAAATAGAAAAAAAACTCCAAAGTTATGTTTTATGACAACGATATCGCTTTATTGGACGTCAAAGAAGGCGGCGGCGGAGTGCGCGCGCGCGCCGGTACGGGGTTGCTGGGCGTGTCTCTGTGCTCGCGGCTGCGCACGCGCACCCATCCGCCGCACTCCACACGATATATACTCCACGGTAATAAATTATCATAAATAATAATAATAAATATCAACAAATTATAAAATAGCCTTCCGTAAAAAGATTAAGACTCTAATTGTATATGTTTTTTTGGCGTTACAAAAAGGTTGTAAGGTATTTTTTTTAATTTACAGATTCTCGTTTCACGCATTCGTAACACGTTTTTCAACTATGCATAACAATTTATTATTTTAGTTACAATTCAACGAAAAATCTGTACAGTCCGTTTTTTGAGTTGTTTGGAACGTTTAGAAATCGCTTTCAGGCGCCAGATCGAACCTTGGTGGGAAGGTGCCGAAACCGTCAAGGGCGGGGCGCGTACGTTGGGGCTGGAATAAAATATAAATCTATGAGTATGCGTCACTTAAACTATGTCCAGGACATGCAGGTCACATGCCGCGTGCTTTAGGAACAGTTTTATAACAATACAGGGAGAGCTCAAGATAACCTTGCCACTCATTGTATAATTTTCCCATCACGCATTATAAATATAGGTAAAATTTTATATAAGATAAAACAAAACTCAGACTATGAGGATCTATATCACCAAGGGTGTCTATAAAGAATGTTACAACCACAAATGAGAAAATATGATCTCTTTTAAAAACCGTGAAATTATCTATATCAGTTTAAATCTGGTTCGAACAGGTTTTCACTGGATCAGATCAGTTTTTCTCGTATCGCAACGTAGGGTTGGGATTAGCACTGTCTAAGGTGCTATAAGGCTGGACCACTCATTTCACTTACTTATACTCTTGTGGTGATCTAGGGGCGCCCTTTAACGGACGCCTGAATAAGAGAAGATATGGATTTAGTAATTTAGAAGTAAAAATTAATAGGAAAATATAGTGTTCATTGTATTGGTTTTAGTTGTGTTGCTACAAGAAACGAAATTCTTATTCAGATGTAAGTGTATCTAACTAATCAATTGATGTAGGTGTATGGTTTATTTATAAACAACACTCACCGCCGGGCTGAGTCCTCTCGCGGTGGATCCTGCACGTCCCTTGCCACGGAATTTGCTGATAGCCTGCTCAGCGAGATCTGCCCTTTCCTCAGCCTCCTCCAACTCTTGTTGAGCCTTGCGGAATTTAGCCAAGTTGAGGGCAGCGATTTCTTCTGCTTCTTCGATCTGCCTCTTGTAGGTCTTGATCTTCTGCTGCAGTTTGTCGACAAGGTCCTGCATGCGCTCGTGGTTCTTGCGGTCCTCCTCGGCCTGGAAGGTGAGCTCCTTGATACGTCTCTCGCTCTTACGCAGATTCTTCTGTGCGTCGGCGTGTCTCCTCTGTTCACCGTCGAGCTCATTCTCCAGTTCCCTGACTCTCTGTTCGAGTTTCTGGATGGCCTTCTTGCCTCCCTTGAGTGCATTGGCCTCAGCTTCGTCCAACCTAACTTGGAGCTCCTTGATCTGTTGTTCAAGAGCCTTGCGGAGTTTCTCCTGGGTTTGAGCGTGTTCTTGTTCGGCACGGAGTTCATCGGCGAGCCTAGCGGCATCAACCATAGCCTTCTTAGCCTTCTCCTCGGAGTTCTTAGCCTCGTTGAGGAGCTCATCCAGATCAGAGTGCAGAGTCTGCAATTCAGACTCAAGTTTCCTCTTGGCCGCAGAGAGGGAGGCGCTTTGAGCGGATAATTCGTTAAGCTGTTCGTGGGCATCACCCAACTCTTGTTCAGCCTGGCGACGGGCACGGTCAGCCTGTTCCAGGAGAGTTCTAGACTCCTCGAGCTCATTCTGAAGAGCGTTGGCGCGGCGTTCAGAGATACCGAGCTGTTCACGGGCATCATCGCGAGCACGCTGTTCCTCTTCGAGGGCCGTCTGTAGATCCTTGATCTGTTGCTGGTAGCGCTTGATGTTCTTTTGTGCTTCAGCGTTAGCCTTGTTAGCGTGGTCAAGGGCAATTTCGAGCTCATTAATGTCAGCCTCGAGCTTCTTCTTCATGCGCAGGGCCTCAGCCTTACCCTTAGCCTCGGCTTCGAGAGAGGCTTGCATGGAGTCGAGAGCACGTTGGTGGTTCTTGCGGGTGTTTTCGAATTCCTCTTCCTTCTCTTGGATCCTTCTGTCGATTTCCTGTCTGACTTGAGAGAGCTCGAGCTGAGCGCGGAGGACCTTGTTCTCTTCCTGTTCGAGAGCAGCTTCAGCCTCCTCGAGAGCAGCCTGGAGTTCATCCTTCTCGGCCTCCAAGCGCTTCCTGGCCTTTTCGATTTCGTGAATGTTGCGTCCACCTTCGCCGATTTGGTCGAGCAAGTCCTTGACTTCATCAGCGAGGTTCTTGTTCTCGCGGCGAACAGCCTCGAGTTGCTCCTGGCCTTCTTCGTAGGCACCCTTAAGGCGGAAAAGTTCAGTAGAATAGTTGCGGCATTCCTTCTGGCTAGCGTCGAGTTCAGCAGCGAGGTCATCGACTTTGAGCTTCCATTCTCCGATGATCTTGTCGAAGGCCTTCTGTTTCTTCTCAGCAGCATTGGCAATAGCAGTAGCGCGGTCAACCTCGAGTTGCAAGTCCTCGACTTCGGTGGCGAGGCGCTGCTTGGTCTTTTCGAGGGCAACAACCTTCTGATTGAGGGACTCGATGGTCTCCTCGGCCTCGGCAAGGCGAGCCTGGAGCTTGCGCTTGGCCTCCTCGAGCTCCTCTGAGCGGGCAACACCCTCAGACTCGTACTTGGAGCGCCACAATTGGGCCTCGGCGTTAGCCTTGGAAAGCTGTCTCTGCAGATCAGCCTTGCCTTCGGCTTCCTCCTCGACCTGTTCACGGATGTTGTCGAGGTCGTGCTCCAAGTTGCGGAACTTGCCAAGAAGGGTAGCGCGTTCCTGTTAAAAAATTATAAAATTATAATTATTAGATTATTAGATACCGTTGTATATTTCGTCATTTATTTAGACTTTAATGAGGTTGTCAGGGAAAAAACTAATTAGTTAAAAGTTTTTTTTTAATAATAATGAGGAGATCCTATAATAAATAGAATGTGCATACCCTGGCTTCTTCGTCAGCGAGCCTCTTGGTGTCCTCAAGCTGAGTAGTGAGCGACACCTTGATCTTGGACAGCTGCGACACCTGGGACTCGGCCTCCTCCAGCTGGCGGAGCAGGTCAGAGTTCTCGATGGACAGCTTCTTCTTGGCGGCGTCCAGATCGTTGAGGGTACGGTTGGCCTCGTCAGCCTTGTTCTGCACCTCATTGAGGTTGTGCTGCAGTTGCTTGACGACCTTCTCTTGGGCAGCCTATTAGAAAAGACATTTTTGTATTGGGATATTAACACAGGAATGAAGTGTTACATGAGTATTTTTCAAAATAATATAACATATATTTCATTCTTACCAGTTGGATTTTTATTGTTGATTATGTGAAAATCATTGTTAATTTCTAAAATTTTCTTTTAATTTGTGATATGATCCACTTGTGTTATTTTTTTAGATGAATCATGCAAATTATTTTCAATCATTTCTACGAAATGATTGGTTAATTCACAACACACGTTATTTTATAGCGGTTCTGGCTCTCATGCTTATATTTCTCAATGAAAAATTTGGTTAAGAGTTAATAGGTCAATGTTATTTCGTATCGTAATATGGTGCAAGTGTTTACAAGTGTTCTGTTTGATTTATTTTTAGTTCTTCGAAATATTTTTTTAAAAAAGCTGCGAAGCGGTATCCAGCTGGTAATGCCAACAATTCTTTTATTCTTTTTTGTACCTTTTCGTTGGACAAGTGGTCGAGACCGGCACGAAGGTCATTGACTTCGCTAAAGTATTGAGAACGCTCTTTCTCAGCCCTGAATGGTTGGAATATAACAAAAATAAATAAATAAATATACTTCTATGTTACTTCAGTTGCAGGCCTAACGGTGAGACATATACTGAAATTGTCATGTTTGTCGTTGTGTGGTGCTGTATTCCATTTCGTAAAAGGAGACACCATGCAAGGATCAACCCAGGCGGTACCCATGCCATTACAGGCGACATGTTACCTTCTCCCTTGCGACTTGGTCAATGGCCGCTCTTGTGTTGTTAAGCTCGTTGTAGCATGAGGCACGATCGTGTTCTGCCCTGAATTTTAATAATTCAATGATAATTTTTTTGTAACACCCCATATTTGTACCACTGCTGGACATAAGTGCAAGCACATGGCTCCATCGCCAAACGTAAGACTTCGTTGCAATACACACTGGGAATCCAAATCAGGTTACTCGTCTACTATGAAACTTAAAGCAAGAAAAATAATTAGCTTTTCAATAAGTCAAAATAAGTTGGTTCATCTCGATTGCCATCCCATTGATAGGTAAAGAGATTCGCATTTAGCCCAGTAGTATAAGAATACATAACATCTGACCGTCAGCATTAGCTGAGCTTGAAAACCGAGTAGGGATCAAATTCAAATTCTCTACATAAGTAGCCAGTGACTATTTTCAGGCACCTCAAAGTTTTATACTGTAACAAGAACCTGTTTTAAGAAAAAATCACGTTTATTATATGCATTGTAAGTTAATACGTACTTAGCCTTGAGCTTGTTGAGCTGGTCGAGCTGCTCACCCATCTCGGCGACGGCATCGTTGTGCTTCTTGCGGAGGTTAGCGAGCGTGGACTCGTGCTGGATGTTGGCCTCCTCGAGGTCGCGGCGCAGTTTGCTGAGCTCGGCCTCGCGCTTCTTGTTGAGCTCGATCTGAGCGGAGGTGGCACCACCAGCCTCTTCCAGGCGCTCGCCCAGCTCCTCCAGCTCACGGGCGAGGTCAGCGCGTTGCTTCTCAGCCTTAGCGCGCGCCTGGCGCTCGGATTCGACTTCCTCTTCCAACTCTTCGATGCGAGCCTGCAGTTCCTTGATCTGTTTCTGGAGTTTGCTAACCAGCGACTGCTCGTCCTCGAGCTTGGCGGTGAGCGAGGAGATCTCCTTGTCCTTGCGCTGGATGGTCTGCTCGAGCTCCTTCTTGTTGCGCTCGAGGTCGGTGACGGCCTCCTGAGTGAGCTTGAGGTCTCCCTCCACCTTCCTCCTTTGCTTCTCGACGTCAGCGCGCAATTTCTTCTCGCGCTCCAAGGAATCTTCGAGCTCGTCGAGAGTCTGTTCGAGCTTCTGCTTGACCTTGTTGAGGTGGTTGACCTTATCCTCGGCGGCCTGGAGTTCCTCGGCCGTCTTCTGGTTAGATTCGCCTTGCATTTTCTTCTCCTTGTTCAACTTGTTGATAAGCTCATCCTGGTGGGCGATCTCGTCGTTCAAGTTGCGGATTTGGTGGTCCTTGGTGGCCTTGTCCTGTTCGGACTTCTGGACGGACAACTCGAGGTCTTCGATGTCTTTCTTGAGGCCGGAGACTTCCTGCTCCAACTTCTTCTTAGATTGGAAGAGTTGGTTGCGGGCATCCTCTTCCTGAGTGAGGCGGTCTTGGGTGTCCTAAAAGAAAAAATATTGCTATAAATTTGTTACGATTATATTAATTACTGCCACATCCGCTAACAGTGTCTGCGTTGTGTCTATCGTTACAATAGGCAACTAATAAAAGTTGCAATAAAGTGCGCATGTGGTCGTGAGATGTACGGAACATGTTTCGAATTATTTTTCGTATAAACAGTTGTATGTTTATTTAACGAACCACGATAAACTAAACACAGCTTTAGCTGATTCGTAAGCAGCTTCACCTATACAAATTTGGATATCAACAATAAACTTTTTTAAAATAAGAAGATGATTGAATTTTGTTAAAAAAAATTAAAAGCATCGAACGATAAATGGAATCTTCTTTTTTGATAGAAGTAGAGAATATTGTAATTTTCACTTTTAAAATATTTTACGAAATAGTTTAATTGTAAAATAATAAACAACTATGCGAAATATATCGCTACTTACCCTGAGTTGGTTCTCGAGGTCGTTCTTCTGAGCCTGGAGCTTGTTGGCGCGTTCCTGGGTCTCGGATAAAGAGCCCTTCTCTCCCTCAAGGTTGGCCAGCAGAGCCGTCTTCTCTTCGAGAAGCTTGGCGTTGAGGGCCTCAACCTCCTTGCGGAGCTTTTCTTCCCTCTCGAAAGCCTCCTGGGCCTTCTGTGCCTTCTCCTCCAATTTCTGTAAACGATCCTCACTTTTATTCACACCGCCCCGTACCGATACGTGATTTTCGGCCATCGTTAATTAATCGATCGCACCATGAACTAAAACTAGGAATGTAATTATTCGGTTCGTTCGTTGGGTAAGGAAGGGTGGTGCGCGCGCCGCCGACCGATCCGCTACTGAGCGCAGCTGGAGTTTTCCAGCAGGCAGGATTATCGCCCCCGCACGTTATACATCGAATGTGGAAAAAGCGCGCGCCAGCGAGTGGGGGGCGGAATCCAGAAATGGATACGGCAGGTGCTGCGGTGTCACGTAACCGCCAGGTGGGCGCGGTCGAGTCTATTTGTGTTTTCCTGATTCACGCATGCTAAAAGTGTTAAAATTTATTGGGTCACAGTTTATCATCATAAATCACACTAGGAGGTGCTCACCGCGATCTCATCCTCGATGCGAGTGACGTTGAGGAGGGGCTTGACCCTCTGCCACAGTTTCCACCAGGGCCAGGTGCGGAGCTGCAAGTACTTGCGCAAGTTGCGCTGGACGACTTGGAGGGCCAACCTAACAAATAATCAAGTATTTTAGTATACACAAAATTATTATAATATTTAAATTATAAGATGAGACATGTATATGTTGACTAAATTTACCTTTGTTCCTGGAGCTTCTTGTACTCTTTGCGAGATAAGTAACCACGGATGTAGGCCTGCATCCAAGACACGATCTTAGACAACCTGTCGTCACGCAACTCTTCCATCTGACCCAGGACACCAGCGCGGAAGAATACCTGCTCAGCCATTTTAAGAGTCAAACTAATGTGCGGTGCGCGTAGAAGGTGTTAAGAGAAATCATTATAATATTTTTTAAAGTAACCAAACATATTTACAACATATCCAATATAGATAAAATGTATGTGTTAGTTTAAACAGAAAACAAAATGTTATTTTTCGATACATTAGGAAGGTGAAGAGATTTGAGGTGAAGAGGGTGGAACTAGAGACATTTAGTGCATGTGAAAAATTGTGTTGTATGCATGCATCTTCATTTTACAAGCACGCTATTCTACCTTGGTCTTTCCGAGCCTGAAAGACTCCGAATCCAAGCCGGTATGTTCGAGAATTTTCTGTGTGGCTTTCTCTGGTGTAATAGGCTCTTTGAGGAGGTTCGGGCACAGAATTTTGTATCTGCGTTTAAGGAGCACACATAATGTAAAAAAACAAATAGATACATGATTGTAGAATAATAGGATACCAAACGAGCCTATGTAGCGTGGGCTCTAAAAGGAAAGCGACCTTGGTTTATAAGGTTTAAGGATCATTGCGACACTGTCAAATTGTGCCTCAAATGTTATACGGTTAAGGAAGTTGCGATCGATCGGGTGTTCTGGAACCGATGATGTCAAACTGCTAAACTACTAAAACGGACTGTAGACATGCCTTAGTGTGACCGAGACGGTAGGATTCGGGGTCCAAGCCCGTCGCGTCCAGGATCACTTGAGCGACTTTCTTAGGATCGGTTTCCTTGTCTGCAGCTTGAGGAGCCAGGATCTTGTAGCTACATTGTCAAAATATATATGCACACGGTAAGCTTATATCATATAAACTCCATACAGTTATAAATGTGTCGTAACTGCTCAATGTCGGAGGAGAACAAACAGCATGACTCGCATTGTCATGTTTTATATTTGTATCAGTATCTGATAATATATACCTTGCTAATACTGCAACAATACTTTTATGTCCTATTCAAAATCTACAGGAGAAAAGTTTTCAAGACCTAAATTCATATAGCAACTATACGAATGTGGAAGAAAAAATCAAACGGTGTAAACTAAACATTAGACTCTATTTTTTAGAGTTTCGTGCTATATATTTTAACATGCTGAGTCAACACTACCATACATAGTCTAATCCTTTAACTATCTTGCCTTGGTGTGACCAATACGATAACTCTCAGGGTCGAGTTGGATAGACTCCAGACACTTCTTTGCTGCTATTTTAGGATCACTTTCTGCAGCCATGAGGGCGGGCGCAAGAATCATGTAACTGTTCGTAATAATATGTTATTATCTCAAGTAATGGTGAGTGAGCGAGTGTTGCTAATAAAAGTCGATTACTCATCGCAATCCCCAGGTGTTGATCTTAAGACAGAGTTTACACGAGAAAACATTTTTAGAAACGGTTGCTCACCGTCGTGCACACATATTGTAATGACGTCAGAAGTCAGCTGCAATACCAGAATAACACAGTTCCTACAAGAAAGTTCCAGAGCTTAAAGAATTTAGTTTACACAAGCTAACCGTGTTGACGCCACTTATCGGAATAAATATGATCCTTGAATTCAAAAATATCGTTGTATTTAATAGTCCGACAAGTCATAAATATTTGTCGGTTGAGCGTTGGAACGCTGCAAATAGATTTTATTGGTTTGTTTATGAAACAAAATCTTACCGGAGCTTGAAGTCGGGGTAGACCATCCTGTTGGGGAAACCTTTACGGCAAATACGGATGCCTTCAAGCACACCGTTACAGGTGAGCTGGTGCATCACAAGGTGGGAGTCGATGAGACCTGGTCGACAAAGAGAAAGAGGTCAGCGATATCATGCTTTTTTTTAAATTATCTTTCGAAAAGATCAGAACATTCTCAGACTAGTTCCAATTAGCAACATCAAAGAATCTGGAACTCATAGATTCACATCTGCATAACCAATTCGCAGAAATGTTGTCATTTTGAAACAACTTTTGATATATTGTAAAACGAATTTATATCTTCACTCGATACTATTTTTGGACCGCAGAGCTGAATCATACAGTTATAAAAATTGCGATGCATCACACTCAACTTTTCGTAACATAAATTTAGCACGTTTCCAGAAATTTTCTGCGAATGGATGTCAGATTCTACATGTTAAAACTTCCCGAAGAATATTTTAGGTAACATTTTAAAATCGTTAATGTCTTACACTTATAGCTTAATAAGTTACTCACCAGGCTGTTTCAATTCATTGGGAATGATACAACGCACGAAGTGAGGCTGTGTCGACCTCAGCGTTGTCATCAAGTTGTTAAGTTGTTCCTGTAAGTATTTGATCATTATAATATTTGTCCTTAACAATTGTGACATTAATGAAAAGCAATAATATTTTAAAATCAAAATCTTGACTTATATAATAAATAAATGTAAACATTATTATTCCGCATTTAAAGTGGCAATAATAATTTTACACATGAAAAAAGCAAACATCCTATGATTTGATGTCAACATGAAGTAATTTTTGATCATATAAACGAAGAACATGGTTAGATCACACAAAACACAACAAAAGTTACAGTCACACACATAAATAGCTTGAATTTTTAAGGCAGTGAGTACGTAAAAGTACCAGTAAATGATATAATAACAAAACATTTTCAGGTTGTATACTCTTTGTAATTATTAACCAGATTGACACAACTGTCTTTTAAGCGTGTCATTTTTAAATGATAATGATATTAATGTAATATTAAACATTTATAAATGAATTTCGGAGGTGTAATCGCCTCTTTGACTGCGAAGTGATGTTTTAAATATTTCTCATCTACGTCCTGCGTAGAGAAAGCTTCTGATATGCAAAATGAATGCAGAACTACACCAATGTAGTAGTAGTCCACATCATTAGGATGATTTAAAACCAAATCCAGCTAAGAAAAATCATAAAGATATAGGTACCCTGTATGCGGAGGAGACAGTAGCGAAACCACCGCCCTTCTTACCGCGACCGCCTATGGATGTACATTTACAAGCAACGATTAGTAAAAACGGACGGACACAAGAACGTCACAGGGACTACACATTTTACAATAAGACTCGTAGACAATACACCTGGGGCACTCGGCGACATGAGCTGTGCTGTAAAACATACATTGACGTGGACAAGTGATTAATGTGAAAGCATAGAGGGCTGGCTTCTGAGTGCAACACCGTCCATACGTAAATAAATTTATTATACAATCGTATGAACGGTGTGTAACGAATAAACCAACCCTAAGCGTATTGTAGACGAAGACAATAAAGCTACAAAGAAGACATTGAAGCAAATCTCGAAGGTGGGATTCAAGTTTACCCTGTAGAGTGATGACACAGTCTGGAAGGCAGAACCCTTGGCGCGCTTGCCTCCAGCGCCTAATTTATTTAAAAAAGAAGTCAGTAATATGATAACACAATGTATCGTTAAGATTTCATCATTGTTTTTTATTTGTTAAAATATGAAGATCGGCTTATTGTAGTACATTATAAGCTCGATAAAGTGTACCAACGATCTGATGATGATGTTCATAAAAGAGCTGAAATATTAGTGCAATAATGATATGATTTTAAAGTCTATTGTATGTTCACAGGAGTGATTTACAGCTCACGTACCCTTTTCTTCACCATTTCAATTAGTCGTTCCTTATTACTGCTGGGAATGCTTAAACAATAGTTATAATTCAAATGATAATACGTAAGATATACTTCGACCATCGATAGTGATACGTACCCTTGCCACCACCACCAGCGCCGGCATCACCAGATTGACCAGGATGGTCAGCAAAGATCTCAACCAACAGTTTGTTGGCGCCCTTCTTGAATTGATCGACGACGGTGTCGTTAAGAGGGTCCTTGTTCTTCTCAAGCCAGCCAGTGATGTTATAACCGACCTATTTCAACAGACAAGCAAAATGTAAGTAAAAATATGTTCTACTGAAATAGTTCAGTGTGTAATTTTTTGGTTCTTCTTTCTCTGCCACTATTATAGCAGAGCCTATTTTTGGCGCAGATGAGATTTCAAAGACAGTAAAAGATTTCTTTAAATTAGACTCCTTATTTCTATATGCAGTATGAAATAATTTATATAAATACTTTAAATTAATATATGCTATATTCATAGACTAAATTTTAACTACACTAAATAAGAAATTAAAAAAAAATATTTAAGGAATCCTTATTTTTCATCGATTTGGTTTTACAATCACTTTAAAGTTTTAAGACCATTGTGGCCATTTATTGTTGCTACCAAGTAATAATGTGCATTACTGCGATCTCATTTGAGAGACGGTGTAGAGAAATTGGTGTGGTGTGTGTTTGTGGTTTCTGTCTTTATGTTGTGCACAAAGTACAAAGCTTGAAAGTACTAAAGATTCTACTTTTTTTAATTTATTTAGCATCAGTTGAACATCCTGATCACAGATTTTCAACATTATTATTTGAACAAATTTAGATTTCAGAGGAAATTGTAGAGCATACTTACATTTCCGGCGTAATGGCCGATGGCGAAGTGAGCGGCTTGGCAGCCGGGCTTGGGGGGCTTAGGCTTCAGGTAGGGGGCGGATTTGCCCAAGTGGTTGTTGTTCAGCTTCTCAATGAAGGTCAGGTCAGTGGCCTTGGGGAACATAGACTCTTCCTCAAGAATGGAGAGGATACCCATAGGCTGAAAACGTACCGAACATGTTAGACGATAAACATTATTTCTTAAAGTCAATTTTTAATGTAGTGGACAAATGTTTTGCAAGAAAATCAACTTAAATGTGCGATAAGCGAAATTTAAGAGAATAATAATGAATCTCAAAGTACTATTATAAATGTTTCCTTTAAATATTGTTTAAAGATATCTCTTAATATAAATTGGTTTGTGTGCCTTATAATACTAAAATGTGTTATGCGTTAAAATTCAAAGCAACATGCAAATAGAAGAAAATTGTGCTTGTGTTGTGTCATCAAATAATATAAACTTTTTTTAATTGTTAATTATTGCATTCTGTGCTTTATTTGAAATTAAAACCTACGTGATGTTTAAAAAGAATTGCAATCGTTATGGGGGAAGCGAGAATCTACACTAGGTATCTGTGCATTTATATTTTTATGGTGAGAATCATTATTAATATCATTCTTCGGAAGTTATTTGCGTATTGCAAAGTGAGCTTTACGAGTTGCTGTGTTGAAAACTATGCTGATGTTGAGAAAGTAAAAACTATATCAGAAATAAAAAGCCTATAAATAACTATATGTATTTTTCTATACTTTTAAACTACTTATGTTGTAATTTTGTACCGCGTGCAAGGCACCTCAAGCCAACATTTTATTTTCAGTTGCATTTGCAGCGTTTACTTTTCTTTTTTTGTCTGAAGCATCTTCTAGTCGCGCCCTACAGCCGCCTCAAGCTTTACATCAAACATATCTAATACCTTTTCTATCAAATCTATTGTCGATTGAAGGTCCAAACCGAAATCAATAAAGGTCCATTGGATCCTTTCTCTTTCGTATTCCTCTTGTTCTAAGATGAACATGTAATGATTAAAGTATTGTTGCAATTTTTCGTTGGTAAAGTTTACACAGAGCTGGTTAAAGCTGTTCATCTGGACCGCAGATACATGGAAAAAATAATCTGACTTGATCAATCTTATACTTATTGCTGTGGCCTGCTTTGTATGTGTGTGTGAGTGTATGTGTATCTGAGAAGTGTGATTAGAAGGAATTTATATATAAGAACACACAAAGGTAGCACACGAAAAGTAACACAAAGAGCATATAGCTTCCCTAGCACCTCCAAATGAAATCTTTAAATATCCAAATTAGATTTTTGTTAAAGGGAACATTAAAAGACTTCACTCGTAGGCTATGGCGAGGTGCAAGCTTTCATTGTTGCGTTGCCGCCATATACCTTTTCGATAAGGTCAATGCAATGTTGAAGGTCCATGCCAAAATCAATGAAAGTCCACTCGATGCCTTCGCGCTGGTATTCTTCTTGTTCCAGCACAAACATATGATGGTTAAAGAACTGCTGGAGTTTCTCGTTGGTGAAATTAATGCAGAGTTGTTCAAAACCGTTGTACTGCAGGTAGACAATTAATAAGGAATGTTAGGGGTTTATGGTATAAGATACAACAAGTACGGATCGCATTCCGTCTTCGGTTGAACCTTATAGAGTGACGGGGGGAATGGTGATAGGTTTAGGAGTCGCTTCTATCCCCATAGAGTCGCGAGTGTTGCAAACGATATATCTACGAGCCGAATCTATCCCCATAGACTTGGCGAATGTAACAAAACGAAGTCCCGCCTTCAGTTGTCCAAGAACGACGACGGGCGACGGGCACGTGGCCTATTACCTTCTCGATAAGATCGATACAAGCGAGCAAGTCCATTCCGAAATCGATGAAGGCCCAATCGATGCCCTCCTTTTTGTACTCCTCTTGCTCCAGTACGAACATGTGGTGATTAAAGAACTGCTGGAGCTTCTCGTTTGTGAAGTTAATGCAGAGTTGCTCGAAACCGTTGTACTTTTATAAACAATACGAAACCCAGATAAATGGATAGGAAAAAAATGTTAAGACAAGTTCTACGCTATAAATATTAAGCTACATATATAAATTAGTCAGCAGAATACTCAGAGATAGCTTGACAAAACACTGATAGCGCTGTACAGGCTCTGCGCTCAGCCCAGGGTCCCGTGGACCCAATGTACCTTTTCGATAAGGTCAATGCAGGCCACTAAGTCCATTCCAAAGTCAATGAACTCCCAGTGAATGCCCTCCCTGGTGTATTCCTCTTGCTCCAACACAAACATGTGATGGTTGAAGAATTGTTGCAGTTTCTCGTTTGTGAAGTTAATACAAAGTTGTTCGAACCCGTTGAACTAAAGGGGTAAATTTATATTATTATCAAAGAAATCGTTGAGGGTGGATCTCATTGTCGATTAACCACCGGATGTTGTCCTGTTTTAGCCAAAATCTGTCCTAACATATAAATAGAAATATTCAAAAACACAAATTTCAATGATTTGCACACGTATTTAGTCTGAGATTCGAACCCAGTACCCAAATTCCACACTCAAAACAGCACATATCTTTAAAAACTACAGTCGGGAGTTTAGTTTCTGTCAATTAATTTCTGTAAAGGAAAACGTTATTACTACAACTTCATAATTATATATACATAATTTCACTGATCCATAGCCTTTAGATATCCTCAGCTGGACGTAGGACTCATTTAATTTTCAATCTTTCATCTCCAATCTGTTCTGATTCCTTTCAACGAATTCATGGTGTCATCAAAACATCTAGCATACAAGTGACCTTTAAGGAACTAAAACATTAAGTTTCCCCAGATTCCTAACCCTTGCCACTAATACTCACGTCGAAGATCTCGAAACCGGCAATATCCAGTACACCAATAAAGTGCTGCCTCTTCTGCTTGGTGTCTAGGGTCTCGTTACATTTCTTGACGAGCCACTTGAAGAGACGATCGAACATGCCCTTGCAGAGAGCACCGACGGAGTTAGTGACCTGGTCCTTGTTACGACCCTGGGTGACGAACTCGTTTCCGACCTTGATGCGGGGCTTCAACAAGTTCTTGTACAGATCCTGGCAGTCGACACCGAGAAGCTTGGCAACCTTGTCACCATCCTGTAGTAAGGAAAACAAAATATTAAAACCCTATAGCTTCGTTTTCCTTAAAATTTCTCAAGATGCATTGTCAAATGGAGTTGTGTGAGTCTACAAATTTAGTCTATCAAATTTAAATTAAAGATAAGAAAAGTCCATTAAGTTTAAAGTGGAGAAAATATAAATTGGAGGGAATGTCTCCGGTCCATTGCCACAATTTTTTTTTGAGTCTTAATTGTTAGTGTAGAATTGTTTTGAGTCTTCTTGCGGTCAACAATGAAAATGACCTTTTAACTATAAACTAAATTAAATAACAAAATAATGTCGTATTTACCTCGGTACCGTCAGCCTCGGCCTGCTCCTCGCGACCCCTCTGCTTGAACTTCATGCAGCCCATGTGCATGACGGCGGCGGTGATTTTGTAAACATTGTCCTTCTCCTCTTGGGTGAAGCCCAAAATGTCGAAAGCTTGCTACAATTGTACAAACGAGAATTAGAATTTTCGTAAAAATAAGAGCCATTCAGCTGATATACAATTCGATATATGAATGAAATACTACAAGCACTAATGAAGTTACATAAAAATGAAAATATTTAACTGAAATTACATATTATAAAATAGCTCCACATGGAAATTTAAAATATGAAAATAGAATGACATTTGTGACAAATACCAAAAGTAATTTAGTATTAGTAAAAACTTTGTTAGTAATCGATTCAGAAGCATTAAGGCAGGATTAATGCTATAACTTTTGAACTAGTGCACAGGATTTGCGAAATGCTATGGTCGGGTGAGGGCGCAATATATTTGAATATAATGCACCCAATATCGTGCTATCGAACTACGTTCGGGGTCTGTTGAACCATTTATCATCAACAATTTCTGTTTTGGTCGATGCCAATGGTCGGAGGGTATCTAATCTAATAACTACATAATTCTAGAATGTTCAAGGAACGTCTTGTTGCCTCTCACAGGGGACACCAAATATTTCTTCTCAACAAACTTACATCAGTCAATAGACATTCTTCGCCGTCATCGACGTTGGGGATGGTAATCTTACCCTGGGAGACGTTATAGTAATCATATATGTCGTTGGATAACATACACATTTCTGTAGGTAGAAATCAAAATATTTCAATTAAGTTTAAAAGGAACAATTTTAGGGTCTCCGGAATATTCTAACCTCTCCTTAAGTTTAACTTAACCTGTAACTGTGTCCGTGTTATATGACTGTGGGGCGTGCTGGTGCTGGACAGGGAGGGAACATCATATATTTCGTGTTATAAAACCTGTGCAATAAGCCCATTTGAACTCTTGCAAGGAGCGAGCGAATCATGTGGATGTCAGAAATTTTGTGAGAACAGGACCATGTCCGAAAAACCCAATCAAGACGCACGCTCCATGCGTAAGTTCGCAACTTACGAGCGTCTTATCAAATTCTTCGGAATCGTTGACTCCAGGTATCCGAGTCTTCCCCTGACTAATAAGGGGATAGTCCCCGATGCGGTTGCTTAGCATCGTTAACTCTGTAAACACGAAATCATCTGACATACACATGCAAAAACCGAGTCACAGCTCGGCCGTAAGCGAAGCAAGCGAAATGAAGTAGAGAAGTAGAAAGATAAAAATGTTTTTGCACAATGAGATAAGCCAGCTGTCTAGTTCTGGACTCACGTCAGTGAGCTTCATTTCCTCGCCATCATCGACGCCGGGTATTACGGTCTTGCCTTGGGATACGATGTTGTAATCCATGACGTCGTTGGACAACAAGCAGATTGCTATAAAATTACACCATTTACAGTCACGTTTGGTATTTGGTGTACAACTATAGGGGTATACAGGATGAACATGCTCTAATACAAGGATAAACTATTCTATAATATCTCATGCCGGTTCTTGGGCGAGATAGTTTGCACCACAGCGCGCCGGTTTCGTGCGGCGCGTTCTGTGTGTCAGGGGTAACCAACGAACACGTTATAACGTCGTCAGAGCCCTTCAAGTCTACTGAAGGCTCAACTTACATCGGTCAATAGACATTCCTCTCCATCGTCTACGTTCGGGATGGTGGTTTTTCCTTGCGATACGATGTGATAATCATATACGTCGTTTGACAGGAGACACATGGCTAAATGGCATAACTCAAGTTAAATTAATAGGGTACTAAATGGTAAACCGGTAAGGGCAATCTCGTTACATAGGTCTTTGTAAAGTGTTAATGTTTTTGTCTTTAATTCATACTAACAAAATTCATAACATAAAATAAAAATCACTTTAAATTAATTTGCTAATAGTATGTAAATAATTGTGCAGCTTACTAAGTATAAAGATATGTAAATTAACAAAAATATGATAATATATTTTTAAAATATAATAAACTTTTTTGTTTGTTACAGAAAGTATTGGAAAATTATGTCTAAAGAATGTAATTTGTAAAGTGCCTATACGCACCCTTGAGTCCAGAGACGGATCCGGACATCATCTGGTAGAAGATGTGGTAAGAACGCTCCAAGGCTTGCTGGGAGATTACACGAGCCTTCTCAAGCAGATCTAGGAAACGGAAGATGTCATGGTCAAGTATAAGATGTCATGGTCAAGTATAAGTATAAGTTAAGTCAAGATTTATCTGGATTAAGTTAAGAAGAACTTACAGGTCTCGATATCGGCACCAGCCAGTTTACCAGAAGGTCCGAAGTGGATACGGATGAATTTACCCTAGAAAAGGAGACAATTTTTTTTTCAATAACATAATAATCAACATAAATTGTCTTTAACACTGTCGTCCTATATGTTTACCAATTTGACGAATCAAAAATAGATTGATGCCATATAGATTAAATCATATTTAGAAATCATGATTATGTTTAAAATTAAAAAAAAAAAAACAAATACTTACGAATCGGGAAGAGTTGTCGTTACGCACGGTCTTGGCGTTACCGAACGCTTCAAGCACAGGGTTAGTTTGCACGACTTGGTCTTCCAGGGATCCCTTCTTCTCCTGAGATGGGTCTTTCTTCTGCGAAGCACCGACGGTGGCGAAGTACGCGATTACCTTCTTCGTGTTCTCAGTCTTTCCGGCACCAGACTCACCGCTATCGAGTTATTTGCTTATTAATACATGTATGCAAAAAGTAGATGTTTGGTCTTTAAGTAAAGAATTATCTTAGATTTTTCTCCGAATATTTCGAGTAAACTTTTGCACTTTTCTAGATTTGAATTGCATTAAAAAATTGATGGACACAAGTTGGGATACATACTTCTTTATCATAAGTATATTTTAACTTTTTCATTGAGATCATACTGACACTTTAGCAACAAAATGCTGTTAAGGGCTGAAAGCACTAACGTTCGAGATTTCAAGGGATGTACTTGGTTTAGGATTTACATTTTGCCTGGTTCTAGTATATCTATCACGCCTCTTGTACATTCATAATTTCAGACATACATGTAACCAATCTAAATAATATACGTTAGCCTAAGTCAGTACCATTCAAAACACGCAATTTTTACAACAGTAATTTTCTCTCACTCTTCATTTGCCTATAACACTTTTTCTTAACGCTTCGATCATCATAATACTTTCCACATCTGTCATACTTTCTTCTCTTTTAAATAATTTCATCTTACCCACATATTTCTTCAATCCTGTACTTTCCAGTAATTTATTTGTTATTGTTACTATCATTTGCGAGTTCATGCATATATATTTTGATCTCATCCATTCTTGATTCACATACATCATCTTTTAAATCTATGATAGATAAATAATTATAAAAGTTAAGAAAACTTACGTAATCAACATAGATTGATTCTCGTGGTTGGTCAACATGTTGACGTAAGCGCCATCGGAAATGGCGAAAATGTGAGGCGGCACTTCCGAGCGACGCTTGCCTCGGTACAGCTTGGCGCATCGGGTCGTGTACACGGGGAACCTCTTGTACGGGTTGATAGCCACGCAGAAGAGACCCGAGTAGGTCTGTTGAATGTACAAACGTTCTACATGTGATGACGGCGGAGATTGTCATGGACAAGTGGAATTTGTAACAAAAAATGGGTCGTTAACAGAACTCATTATATATCATATGTTTTATAAAATCACAGATTGTATGGAAATCGTTTTAAGTGTCATAGACCCATACAGTTTTACATAACTGTTTTCGCTATTATTCCTAATGACTTTTTGCGTTGTATTTATAGTTTTTTTTAAAATATTTAGGTAAAAATGTTCTGTCGTCTTTTAATCCAATTAGATTAGACGGGGCAAACTACTTTAGTCCCACAGACAAAAAACCAAAATTTAGTACTGACAAGCGAAATAGAAATTGCCAAATCATTTAGGTATCAATAAATTCTTTATAAAATACACTTTAGCAATATTTTCATGTGTTTTTTTTTCTAACTTCTTAAATTTATATTCGATAATATTGTATGTTTGGATTTATTGAATTAAAAAAAATATATATTTTTACAAAATCTTTGGAACTTTAGTTTTTACACGACCATTTTTTGTTACAGATTGATTGGAAAAAAGATGCATAGTAAATATTTTCAATATCAAGTCATATTTACTAATAAAATTTGAAAACAATTTTTATCAAAACACAATGACCACACTGACACAGAGAGAGTATTGTATTGATACTTTCACTCACTGTGCTTAGAAACTTTGTAATTTCAGTATTCTTCACAGTCAGATAATACAAAAATATTAGAGTAACTTTAAAACTTACACACAAAACTATGCTGTCTTTCTGTCTGTGTAGAATACTGTTTAAAAATACGTTAACATATAGAACATAACAAAAAAGGACGTCATAAGATCCAATGTCTGAAAATCATTTAGAACACTCATAGAGAAATCTAAATTGAAGAAAAACGATTAACACAACACTGAAAAACTACTCTAAGAAGAGTTGATGTTTAGACGCCGTCGTGTCCGTTGTCTACCGACTTGTCCTGTGTAAAAGGGTTCAAGTTCGGTTTTGGATGATCTGGACAGGTGGGATCGGGAATGATGAACACCTGGATGCGACAATTGTTGCTTTTATCAATCTTACTAAAACTAACCTTCGTCAGTAATAAAGAATAAGGTCAAGTACAAAAATATTACGCCCGAATTTATAACAAGTAAAGTTGCCTTGTGTACTGAGTAATTGAAATGTCGAAATAAAATTGATTTATCATTAGAATAAAATCTATTTAGATTGTATTAAGTACATGTCTATAGGACATGTAATATAATATTTTTATTTATTGCAATAAAAAATGTAAAAGTACATCCACTAAGAATTTCTACGAAGCTTGCGCAAGATAGTTTCCGACAATAGTTGAATATAGGATTTGAACCATTGACTTTAAGTTTAATTATTAACAACTTATGACTTTAAAATAATATCATTTTCCATAGTTAAGTCATGCTTAGTCGCATTTCAAGTGAAGGTGTCCAAGTGAAGGTGTTCGAGTGGGTAAATGAAGAGAGAAGTTTGGTTGGAGTCATGCACGGTGCACACTTGAACGCTGCAACTCGCTGCCTGCGCCCTGACTTACGTAGATAAGCTTATGGTAATATCTCTGCTTCAAGTTATACAAAACCGAAGCGTCGTTGAGGTATGTCAAGTTGGACATATCCTCGCATTTCTCGTACTTAGGCGGGTTCACTTGAGCTACAAGATCCTTCTTGAAGTCTTTGGTCTGCGGGAAAGATATTATGATCAGTATTACTATAGAGGTAAAGGCGCTTTACGCGCCTACTTACGTAGATGAGTTTCGCATAGTATCGTTGTCGGAGATTGTGAAGCACGGCAGCCTCGTTAAGATAAGTCAAGTCCGCCATGTCTTCGACTTTCTCGAATTTCGGCGGATTTACTTGTGAGAGAAGCTCCTTTTTAAGTGTCTTCTCCTGCTCATTCAACAAATGCGTTAAGTATATGTTTACAAACAGCACTAAATAGGTTTAAGTGATTCCTTGAAAACGGTACAAAGTTGATAATAAAGTACAGTTTAAGTTGCCTTTAAGTGTAACATTGTGAACTATATGAATTGTAATACTGTTTCATCTTAAATTGTTTTTAAATAAAAACTATCTGATTTAAATTATCTTATTAAAATGAACTTTGATATAAAACTACTTGCTTCAAATTATTCCTAATCTTTTGATCACTATTCGATTTAAAAACTTCTTCCAGTAACATTAACTGTAAGTTTATCTTTTTTTCAAGTTTATCTTTACATAGTTCATGCTATAACAATTACTTTTTAAAATATTTTTGTGAAGTTATAATTTATCCTCGGTATCGTATCGGTTGTCATAATTACCTCGCCTCCGGGAAGGTTGACGGTCACCAGGTCGCCCTTGGTGGCCTTAATTTCACCCTGCACGAAGCCCTCCTTCTCGTCCGGTACCCAGCAAGCCTTCTTGCCATCGTAGGGCTTGCTCTGGTCGATACGTTTCTGTTCCAACGAAACGAACAGGTACGGGGTCGGATCGGGGTCCTCACCCTCTTGTACTTGTGGCTTCGGCATTTCGGAGGGCTAACGAGACTTTTGGGCTAGTCGAGACACGAGAACACAGCCCTGGAGCCTTCCTGTGGAGCACAGCGCGTTAGACTGACCGAGCACCGCCGCAGCACCCGCCCGTGCGGCTATTTGTGGCCGTAACCCGAGTAGAGGCCGATTTGGGAACGATGCCAGCGCGGACGCCGTTTGCGTAATGCCCGAGTTTTATGCGCTCGTTTTTATTGGCTACCCCGATCGGCCCTACGCGGATGTTACGTCACGGGAGCACACTGGAACGCCGCCAGCGGATTTACCCGATCGTGCTTTGTTGTTTATTGTCTTTTATGGCAATGGCTAATGGATAAGTTGAATTCCGATTGTCGTTCCGCCTCAGCAGCTTCGCATGTTTAATCAAAAGTATAATGTTTGACTGTACCTCTGCTGTTATTCGTGTCTCGTGTTGTGTTAATATTACTGGCGTCCGGGCGGTACGATAATCGGTTCTATTGCTCAATATTATTTACTTATTCAATTACTGTTGTACACACTCAACGCGCAACGACCATCACCATCGACCTCAATAAACAAACGGTATCCACTGGAGAGACCACTTGCACACAAATCCAAATCCAATCGGCAAATCAGCTGGCGCGTTCGACGTCACGGCACGGACACTCGCGTTGACACGATAACACTATCGCACGGGGCATGCACGTACGTGCCTACTTACGTTTGAAGCCGTTCTGACCGGCGGCGGGGAGCGCGGTTGCTTTTTATACCGGGAACACGACACCGCGGCGCCCGATCACCCCATTTTAGGCGGATGCGCGCCGCCTGGGCGCTGGGCGGGCGACGCTTTCAGACGGGCTTGGCTTTCACTAGAGCGGCCGCGCGCCTAGCACACTCCCGCTTTCGCACTCCTGGGCAGAACACACGTTTCAATGCTCTTCCTTATGTTATCTGATAAATCGACGGTGTTAATAAAATAAAATGAACGAAACGCTGTTATGGTGTTATATACTTGCACGAATGTTATTCTTCATTCACACTCTTTTGTAGTTCCCTATGAATCAGTAAACACGTAAATTTTACGATATCTCTTATTACTATTTTATCGATATAAAAGTAATAAACTTTTTAGAGCGTTTACTTTTCTTCATTATATACCACACCTACGAAAGGTATCAAAAAGTTACAATGAATTAAGCTTCTTAAACTTAAATGTTTTAAAAGATAATATGCTTCCACATTATCTTAAATAAGAGGAATTTATATAATAAATTGCATAACAAGAGACGACTGTACAGTTTGCGTCAAGTTGATTTTACAACCCTGACTTTGATGTTGATTTGTGTTATATTTATTCATTAAGTAGTGACGGCAGACTGCCTCAGTGGTTGACGTTTAAATCTATCAAGATTAAAACGTCGAAATATCAATTTTGATTCGAATACAGGACGACTAAATTTTTTTTTGGAAAATTTGCCAGCGACCTTAAAACATCTTTATTGGCGACTGACTTACGTTCATAAACCCTCTGATAAAAAGTGAGTTCTGACAAGTAATTGTCCTGACCACCGCATCAGGGTAATAATATGTTCATGTGAATTAATATTTGCTGCTTACGACATGTTTAAAAGTAACTTTTGTTAAAGCTACGTCCGTTTGCATTACCATCATCAGTTCTATTTTTTTAAAGTCTTTGTGTGGCAACACCATGTCAAGTTTTTTTAAAAATAAATTAATAATTAAAAAATCGGTTTATTGTTAATGCTATTGAGGAAATGAATTACAATGATTGCAAAATATGTATAAAAAAATATTCCTTTTATCTAAACTAATAATATAAAGAGGAAAGATTTGATTGTTTGTTTGAATTGAATAGGCTCTGAAACTACTGGACCGATTTGAAAAATTCATTCACCATTAGAATCCTACATTATTCCTGATGAACATAAGCGATAGAATATTTTCACAAAAATTTAGGGATCCGTATGAAAACTTCCAAAAAAATACCAAAAAAAATTGTTATGTCGCGTACGCTGAGGAAATTATTGACAATAGAGCGAAGCAATACAATTTTATGAAGGACATCAATAGTTACAAAAAATTCCACTATACTGTGTCAAACTATTACAGTTATGTCACAATAACTACTTTTTTATGTTAAAACTAGCGGTCAGCCTCGGCATCATTTTTGTTAAATACCCGTGCGAAGCAGAGGCGGCCCACTACTAAGTTATAAGAAGAATTAAAATTTATTTGGTTCATTTATTAAAATATTTTAAAAGTTTCCCATCTATTGAGTGCGATACTCGTATTTATGTGATACGAGG